>JAVLUX010000151.1:3092500-3102500 GCA_032164185.1 Moxostoma hubbsi | reverse complement strand
AATGAACTCAGTGCAAGATGAGACCGGATTGTACCTGTCTGGCTGCCTAACATGGATTAACACAGACCAGGCACTCAATAAAACCCCCTTTCTAAATTCTGCCATAATCCCAACAAAGAGTGGCTTTCAGCCTCCTTGTATCAAATCTGTTGAAATCCAAAAGCTTGAATCTGTAATTGTTAGTCAAAATAGTTTATTTCATATGCTGCTGTTTTACATCATTTACATGTTTAATAAGGAGCATTTAAGAGCCAGTCCTGATTTAATTTAGAAACAGATTTAAAACTGAGATACTGTGGCAGAGACAAGATTCATAGATATTTGCCCTTTAGGTTTACTGCTTTCAAAAACAACGGTTGCAAAAAGGTAATTCTATAAAATTATTTGGAATGACCCATTTTTAATGCAAAATAACTCTCTGCTTATGTTTTCATACTTCAAATAAATAAAATATTCTATAAAACACTTGATATTAGCTTTTTTTCCAAACCAAAATCATTTTTACTTTAGGTGTAGAAATTTCAAATGGAAATTAAAGATCAAACATCGAGAAAAAATTAAAATAAAAACTAAAATATAAATGGTCCATCATTACTGAAAGATCCACAGTTGAGATTATCCAGAGCAAACAAGGTCCACACTTAGGCACGCTGGGCAGAGCGGACCACAACAGTTCTTCAGCTGGCAGCTTTAGCGTCAAGACAGTTTCATAAAGTTTGCCAGAGAAGAACTACTGTAGGTCAGCCAATATTCACTCAGTCTCACGTCATCTGCATCCTCTCTGGACCTAGGAGAGAGGAAGACAAGATAAAAGGATTACTCGTAATACAATGCATTATATGTTCCACTAAGTTTGTGTCCAAACTGACCTTTAAGCTTTATACGGTAAATTGCCATTGCAGCATGTCCCCGTGTCAGTCCCACTTGAGTACCAAACGGTTAAAATGCAGTGTAAATGGTTGCCACTGTAAACGTGAACAATTTTAATACTAAGACAGGGAACACTAAACACTCTCTTAATTTTTAGAACAAAAACACCAAACTAAACAGCTAAAACATAAACATCTATTAATTATGAACGACATTAATTTACAAGTCCTCATAAGACCCCAGTCTTGGGTATAACTTTCAGCATTTACATAAATACTGTATATTCCATATTAAATACAAACAAATTCCTCAGAGTATCAGGCCAAGACTTGCTGCCATAATGCCACATGTGGCGGTGATAAGCACAGAAAAACTGGCATTCCTTTGCATTCCTTCTCCCCTTGTGCAGCAACAGGAAGCGTGCTGCATCATCAGGATGGGAGACCCAGACTCCGATCCAGTGTTGAAACCATTAAGTAATCGTGTTCGGATAATCAGCAAATAGCATGATATAGGGGTTGCATTTGTCCCTCATTACATTTTTACTCCATTGATGGTTAGGTTTAGGTGGTACGGTTTATAAAATGTGCATTCCTGTTTACTGTATTACAGCCTTTATAGCTGAAAACAACTCACTTCACAACTTGCTTTTGGCGCCCCTCTGTGGACATTACAGCAGGAAAATAGAGCTCACACGTACCAATATGCCAAACACACAGTTTTTGGCCATTGAGAACAGCGTTTAGAATTTCGGTAGGCACAGATCGATTTTAGCTTATAAAAGGCAACTTTTTTTTGTATTTCTCTGTGAGAACAGTCTGGAAAAAAAATGCTAGGCCTTGAGAGCATTTAAATGCAAATGTAGGGAATATTCAAATAATATGACCTGTTTGGTGGGCCAAACAATCCCCATAATGTCCTTTATCAGTCCCCTTCTCAATCGCTCTTAATGTACAGAATGCCTGTAACTTCTCAAATCTCCAACAAGACATGCTTGATATTCCTATGCTCACGATTGCTCCAAAAAAACTTGATGGGGGAATTCAGGAAATCTACAGTATTCCAACCTGAATCCTCTGACGTTTTTACAATGAAAGGGACAGTTGTCTTCCTGTATAACTTCCTTTCTTTGGTGGAACATATACAATAAAGGTTATGTTAGGCAGAATGTTAGCCTAAGTCACCATTCACTTTCATTAAATGTAAGAAAGTGAAATATAACATCTGTGTTCCACAAAAATAAAAACAAAAGTCATAAAGATTTTGGAACAACAGTGAGTAAATGCAGACAGAATTTTCATTTTTGGGAGAAATACCCCTTTAAACTGTGAGACAACCCGTTTTAAAGTCCCCAATGTGAAGTATAATGATGCAGGGCAAATGGTTAAGAAAACAAGCCTTAATTTTTACCCAGTTGTCTATTAGAATTTCCACCTCAAGTCTCAAATAACTTAACTCATTCTCCATTTTGAAAATCAAAAATATTTCTTATCAGGAGAGATTGCTGGAGCAGATTCATCCTTGACACAATGCACAACATTCTACTTAGGCATATGATTAGTCTCTAAGGGTCTATTTTTCCTTGAGACAAATAAATCATACATGCTGGATCATGCTAAATCTATGACACAGAGTCAGGTCACTTGCACTTTGCGTCGTCCCTCCACATGCAGCAATTCTTTCTCTGCACTCCATGTCCCTCATTCATTCCACCCTCCCCCATACAGCAAGCCGGCACAGACAAGAATCAGCAGGCTTGTGGGGTGGAGGCCAGAGGAGAAGGTAAGGCCTTTAGAGCATAATGTCATAGCAGATTTCAGACACTGCGTTGAGTATGAGGCATAAAACAATTAGGCAAAAATTAATTGTTTTAACATCATACATGACTCAAGTGTTGCACACACACAGTCAGCCATTTCAAAAACATTACATAGTTGCCTAATCTGTTTAAGATGAAGAGATTGCATCATATATAGACATAGCAGTTAATATCTATTAAATAAAATCTATACAATGATTTTAGGGTAAACTGTATATGAAAGTATGAGGGAAAGTGTCTATTTTAGGTGCAATAACTGGTCTCTCTTCCAAAAGTTCAACATTTCTAATCACTTTTTATGCCTTCACTAATATCCTGCAGTGCATTTTTGAGTCCAAATATTTCATGTAAACCCCCAGTAGTATAGCCATAACAATACATGCACAGTAATTATAAAAGTATTAGCAAAATGCTGTTTAAAATAGTTTTAGATGGAATATATGTTTACATTGTGCAGTGTAACATGCAATTATATTTCATGTCAACTACCCCATAGATTAACAAAAAGGTTGCTTTATTATTGACAAAATTATAATGTGTCCAAATTCATGCTTTCAGCTCAATTTCAAAATACAAGTTAACCAACAGAAGCATCTGTTCAAAAAGCCCAGACCCACCTCACACAGGGCACAAATTCTTGGCCTGTGCTCTTTAATAAAAATGAAAAAAAAATTATATAATTATGATTCCTTTGTAAAAACGTTAGACTCAATACATCACCTGCCACACAAATCATCTAAAAGAAACAAATGCGTATTGATTCAGAGCAATCTTAAAGCTCATAATAAAATTTCAGTGGTGTCAGTGCAAGCAAATTAGTCTTAGAGAATTGAATTGACAAATGATTGCAAATCTGAACTGCGCTTGTTCCATTTCCCTTTTCATCAGTCGATCTATTGATCTGGTCTGGGTGTACACAAGCTGCAATGCATGAATGGAAAAAGGAAACATTATGGTCAGCTCGCTATTGCTAACTGCTAACACTCGCCCACATTGTTAGCAGCACTAAAGATGGTCTAATGATACCAAGACACATTTGGCCCCTGGTTTTGAACAAAAAAATAACTTATTTTCAGTAACAACTATACTTCCTACAGTTCCATACTTCTGAATGGTACTTATGGTGCTGTCTTTTCACAGGGCTGACAAAGTGACATCTACGAGAAGCAAACAAGGGATTGAATTAGTCGGCACACAATAAAAGGGTGGGAACATGTCTCCATTGGTCTTTATTGTCTGAAAGTGGGGAAAATGATCACAGGATCTTTATGCCTGGGGCTGCATCAGATAAGGCCAAGTCATCAATTGAGACATTTCATATTCTGTTAAAACAGGTTTATTCCTTTTCATGGAAGAAAACAAACATGTTGAATATTCAAATCAAAATAACGGATAGTGAATTTCAATAACATCTACAAAACATATACGTTGTACCATCTATAATATAGCAATTTACTGCTGCTTAACGTCACCATAATAGTAAATTACATCAAGTATAGATGGCACATACTTTACCATTTTTTTTCTTTACCATTACAAGTTTGTCAATTTAAAACACATTTACTTAACCACTTCTCAAATTCCAACCACATGTGGTTGATGTTAGGGATTGTTCACCCAAAAATGAAAAAATAAACTCAATTTACTTCCTCTTATGCCATCCCAGATGTGTGACTTTCTTCTGCGGTGCACAAAGATTTTTAGAAGAATATTTCAGCTGTTAATCCAAACAATGCAAGTGAATGGTGACCAAACTTTGAAGCTCCAAAAAGTATATAAAGGCAGCATAGAAGTAATCCATAAAACTCCAGTGGTTAAATCAATGTCTGGGTGAGAAACGTCAATATTTATGCAATTCAGAAATTACATTGCAATATTTATGTCCTTTTTATACAAAAAAAATCTCCACTTTCTTTTGTTTTCATTGATTTGAATTATTTATGCATATCACCACCTAGTGGGCAGGGAGGATAATTTATATATAAAAAATAAGGACTTAAATATTTATGTTTCTCACCCACGCCTATCATGCCACTTTAGATATTGATTAAACAACTGGAGTCTTATTGATTACTTTTATGCTGCGTTTATATAATTTTTGGAGCTTCAAAGTTTTGGTCACCATTCACATGTTTTGTATGGAAAAATAGAGCTGAAATATTCTTCATTTGTATTCTGCAGAAGAAAGAAAGTCAAAAACTTTGTAAGATGGATGGCATGAGGGTGAATAAATTGAGAATTTTTATTGTTGGGTGAACTATTCCTTTTTAAATAACACAACCCAGCTGTGATCGATCCAGATTCACAACAGGCTGAATACCAAGTGAGCAAAAACAAGGCCATGTTTGCCGTTTCTGTCTCTTAAAGGCCTGCAACTCCAATGATACTGAGATTTAAACACCAATTCTGCCTGTTTTTAGCATGCCCAAGTGACTCTGACCCTTTGACATAAACAATATATTTTTACCACAACTTTCAAATACACATTTTTTCTAATCGAGTAGAATAAAACACATACTTGACATTATATTCAAGTTCACATTTAGTCATGAATTTCCCCTCAGCAATGTGAATCATGTCGATGCAGTGCCATTTACGTTATGGTTGTTGAAGTTTAAACAATTTAAAATAGCAAGTTTGTCACACCTCGTTCCGTTATATGGATTGGAACGTTCGCTGGGCAGCAAAACCGATTCTGACGTCACATACCGAGAAAAAGCTACTGAGATTTCCTCATCAAGGCTGAATGAATTACATAAGGATGTGCTTACCAAACCTAATCGGGAAACACCGTTTAGCAGGCACGTTGGTATCTATGTAGCAATGAAGACTGACGTGATTGTTCAGAATAACCTTATATTTAGTACTGAACTGGTAGGTTGAATTGGAGGTTTCTTGAAAGGAAAAAAAACTACTTAAAGAATACCCAGACATAACACTTTAAATATACAGATTACTCACAAGCCGGCTCGCGCTTGAGTAAAAGCTTTAGCAGCCTGGAAGTTTGGCTGGTATAATGGAACTTATGTAATGACCTACGCCCGTTTTCCAACACGTCCGATGAGGGCCTGTTACAATATTCTACAATTCCATCGCGAACATAAATACCCTCAGGTGGAGTTCATTCGTTAAAATAAAAGAAAACGCGTAGCGCCACGAATAGAGCAGGATGAAGATGTCTCGAAACGCGTTTTTTACACTTGAAGTTCTTTTTTTAACTTGACACGGTGTCTGAAAACGCGGTGCTTCTGCTCGAGACGCGGCGTGACGGTGAAAGACGTCCGTTAAACACATAGCTATACTAAAAATGTATATTGGAAAACCCGCAAGGACGGACGCAAAAATGCGTTTGGGGTGAACGGCCCCTTAATTCCGTTTAATAGCCTCATTCTAGGTTAACTGTCTCGCCTTTCCCTGGAGCCAAAAAGGCTGAAATACGCAAACCTGATCGAGACAGGCGACGCATTAGATAAACTACGAAGCTGATTCATGTCGGCAAAGTTTATTAACCAGAAACGCTCACCTCACGAGTACAGTCTTTCCTTCGTTTTCGCCCCTCTCATTTACCGGCGTCTGCGATCAGCTGGCAACGGGAGTGACGCGATTTGTAACAGCTGGCCACTGGGTCACCGACGTCAAGGGTTCGCTATGACGAATTTCTTCCGTAACGCGTAAATGACTTAAACTTCAGCCAATCTTAAGCCTCGACTCCTAAGAAAGGGGGCGGGAAAAAATACTTCCAACCAATTAAAACATCTCCTTCCAAGGGACAAATTATTTTCAGCCAATCGTTTGTATATGTAAAGTTTTCCGAACACCCCCGAAAGTTCGTCTGTGGACTGTTAAAGCTCCAAATGCGTTTATGTAATTTTATGAAGGCTTTTCCCTGAAGCGGTGCGTCTGTGAATCTGAAAAATCCGATATCTTTCTTAACTAAATTTAGTTTTAGAGTTTTTACAGCTTACAATTGGATACATCTCAGTTCGTATTTCTAAAAGATAAAATTGTATGACGCATACATCATCAATTCATCCTTATTTACATTTTAACTCTATTTTTACATAATGTTTTGCATTGCAAATGTAGCCTAATGAACTGGGGCCGGTTGTACCAGCTATACCTAAGTTACAACTTAGCCTAGTTGTGGCGTAAATGAGCGCCACATTGAAATTAGGTAGGACGTAACCTTACGTATAAAAGAAATATTTACGGAAGCCTCCTACCAGGAGTAATGGTTGGAATAAAAAAGCATAGGCCTACTGATATTTTATGACATCAATGAGCTCATGTTTTGCGTGACAGTCTTCAGTACTTTCGTCATACATTATGATGTTGACATTTACATTAAATTTACGAGAGAGAAAACGTACTTTTAAGCGTCTCTTCAGCATGAAACCGATCTAACCATACAGTTTTCAGGATGCAGTCGCCCGGTGTCAAGTTTCAACACATTCAAATTATATAGGCCTATAGGATATTAAATTGAATTAATGTCTATTTCCCAGCCTGTTGTATTGGTATTTATTTATCACCCCTCATTTATTTTAGATACAGTTCCTAGCTTATATATTGTTATTTACACAAGGTAAATGTACTATTTATTACTTGTATTATGTATCGTATTTTAATGGGGATTATCACAACTGAACGTTAAGTGAGTAAATAAGGTTTGAACATCAACAGTAACAAGATCAAACTGAATTTTTTAACACTTCTGTGTACAAATATGAAGGCTGCTTATTGGATAAAGACAGGTAAACCTCATATTATGCAATCACGCATCACTTGGAAGTCTTGCCTTTAGAACAGGCAGTGCAACCAAATTAAGCAAGTGCTGATTAGTTGCAAACTAACTAGTCGCCACTAAGCCCTTAGTGTGAATTTAACGTCCCAATTTACACTAGCACTTAAGCACAGCTGGTGCAACCCTGCCCAGGTGAATGGAGGATATTCCCATTCAAAAGCTGTAAATGTTGAATAGTTTCTTACAAGAATGCTAATAGGCTACTCCCAAAATAACATTGCCTATATGTTTCCTTAACAAATGTATTTGCAGGCTACATACACAGAAAAGCAGACCCCTTCTAAAAATGACTTCACAGCATCTGTAAAATTGTCAATAAAAATGTTTGGCTGGAAATTATCCTCATGGTTCCTCAATTTGGCCTAAACGTCAAATTCAAAATAACTGAAATCATTTTCAATTATTGCACTAGTGTAATTTCCTCATGTCCCCAGAGCTGCACATCATCAAAGTCCTTTTCAAGGTAAGCAAAGTCTTTCTAGCAAGTGATCCCACTGTCGACCATCTTTGGAGCACTCACGGGAGGCTATTTCCAGTCACGCCAGTGCAGCTCCTATCTACTTGAATGGGGAAAGACCAACATCTCAAAAACGGTTGGTCAAGATTACGATAAAAGAACATATTTCAAATCAACAATAAAATCTGATAATAAACAGAATAATAAACTGTGATTCTTAACCACATATTACGCTAAAAAACTAAATTTTCCCACCTTGTCTAGCTAATGCACATGTGCGTTCTAGAGTTGATTGACAGTTGATGTATGTGTCTAAAAGGTGATTGGCTCTTTTAAATGTAAGGCAGGACTTTCTTTCTATATCCGTTGACCCTTGGGTGCTGAGTTGAGCGTTCCAATTTCTCCCATTAATTTTAATAGAAGTGGCCCATCTCTACTAAATAATCTCTTAGGCAAGTCAGTCCATTTGGTGGCCATCTTTGAAGCGCACCGGGCAGCTATTTTCTATGGTTACAAGCAGCATAATAAAAGCACAACTCCTATCTCCTTGAATGGGGAAAGACCGAAATCTCCAAAATGGTTGGTCAAGATTACGTCCCTACCAATTTTTGCCTATGCCAATTTTGTCCCCACAATATTTTTTTTCAAATTGCTTTCATCAGGTAAGTGCCTAATGCAGAAGAATCATTTTTAGTTCTTAAGCAGGAGTTTCCATTTTGTTTGTGTTGTTTTTTATTTTTTATTTTACAAGTGCTTGAGTGCTTGTTGCGGCTGTTATCAGTGGCGTAGTGGCGTGTATTGACAGCAGGCAACATGTTCTTTTGCTCATCCAGATATGCACCCTACTTGGTAAGCTGTTGCGCAGCTGTTATCCTTACCATTTTAATTTCACCATGAGACCAATCAGTCATTCAGGCTAAGGTCTTACTGATCCATGTATTTATCAACTGACTAACAAAATCCCAGCTGGAGCTCTTAAAAATCTTAAAAGAATTACTATTTATCAAAACAGCAAAAGATTATTTGACATTGCCTGCACATAACCAAATTAATGTTTGGTTAAAGTTTTGCTGATTTTGGCTTTAAGGTTATCTTTATGCTAGTGTACTTTTAAATGTTGACAACATTCATTTTCAGAAGTTATAAGCATTTAAAATCTGCCATCTCTCTTTTCGGGATAAACAGATGCAGCAACACCCATGATGTCACATAGAGGTTCAGAAACCTTATCCAATCAATTGCTTTCTATAACTAAACTAGACCCTCCACCTACATCTGTTCAGCGTGCCCGGCTGTGTTCTATCTGGCACCGATAATGCCTTTGCAGGGCACTTCCATAATGTAGGGTTGTTCCAAACAGATTTTCCAATAGAATCACTTAAAAAGTGAGTTCTGACGGACTGTTATCACCTTTCAGCCATCTGAAGCTCACACAGTGGAGGGTAATTGTCTTAAAATGGAATAGGGTAAGGACATCTTTTAACTAAAGCCTATTGGCTATTTTTGAAAGTGGGATGAGCTGTTCGACATGTCCCGCCCCACTTCCTGTTTCATTAGGAAATACATCAAAACACCAAATCAAACAATGCTCGTCAAAGCACTTCATGGGCCCTTAACGAGTTTTGCCACTTAGTGACGTAACCCCCCTATACTGTCCCCACCACTTTTTTTTAAAAAAAGCGACGCCCTTTGGTCAAAGAACATATTTCAAATCAGTAGTAAATTAAAACAACAATGTGCATCACCCTCTTGAGTTGACTGACAGGCGATTAAGTATACAATTAAGTATTTAGTATTAAATTCTTTAGCTAACATTTATTTATTTCTGGTAAATGTGTCATTTTAACACTGATAGTTGTGTTTTTTTTGTGTTGCTTTATTTATTGTCCAACCTTTTATGTCATGTGACTTTTAATTGAAGATATATATCATCATCAGCCATTCAGCAAAATTATTAGAGTTATTTAAGTGCATAACTCTTTTCTTTTATTTATATTTTTCATTATTTTATGATGTTAGTCATATGCTTCATACCCGTTATGTGAAGATA
>JAVLUX010000151.1:2297500-2440000 GCA_032164185.1 Moxostoma hubbsi | reverse complement strand
GACTCTAATGTACTTATCTTCTTGCTCAGTTGTGCAACGCGGCCTCCCACTTCTTTTTCTACTCTGGTTAGAGCCTGTTTGTGCTGTCCTCTGAAGGGAGTAGTACACACCGTTGTAGGAAATCTTCAATTTCTTAGCAATGTCTCGCATGGAATAGCCTTCATTTCTAAGGACAAGAATAGACTGTCGAGTTTCAGATGAAAGTTCTCTTTTTCTGGCCATTTTGAGCGTTTAATTGACCCCACAAATGTGATGCTCCAGAAACTCAATCTGCTCAAAGGAAGGTCAGTTTTGTAGCTTCTGTAACGACCTAAACTGTTTTCAGATGTGTGAACATGATTGCACAAGGGTTTTCTAATCATCAATTAGCCTTCTGAGCCAATGAGCAAACACATTGTACCATTAGAACACTGGAGTGATAGTTGCTGGAAATGGGCCTCTATACACCTATGTACATATTGCACCAAAAACCAGACATTTGCAGCTAGAATAGTCATTTACCACATTAGCAATGTATAGAGTGTATTTCTTCAAAGTTAAGACTAGTTTAAAGTTGTCTTCATTGAAAAGTACAGTGCTTTTCCTTCAAAAATAAGGACATTTCAATGTGACCCCAAACTTTTGAACGGTAGTGTATATATATATATATATATATATATATATATATATATATATATATATATATATATATATATATATATGTGTGTGTGTGTGTGTGTATATATGTATATGTATATATATATATATATATATATATATATATATATATATGTGTGTGTGTGTATATATATATATATATATATATGTGTGTGTGTGTGTGTGTGTGTGTGTGTATATGTATATGTATATATATATATATATATATATATATATATATATATATATATGTGTGTGTGTGTGTGTGTGTGTGTGTATATATGTATATGTATATATATATATATATATGTGTGTGTGTGTGTGTGTGTGTGTATATATATATACTGATTTTGGGGTTTTCATTAGTTGTCAGTTATAATCATCAAAATATTAAAAGGAATGAACACTTGAAATATATCAGTCTGTGTGTAATGAATGTATACATTATACAAGTTTCACTTTTTGAATGGAATTACTGAAATAAATCAACTTTTTGATGATATTCTAATTATATGACCAGCACCTGTATATATTAGATATCTCCTAGACCTACAACATCTAATATACTGTATAGTATATTTAGTCGGCTGCGTTGACCTTGGACCTCAGAAAACACAGTGGACCAACACCAGCAGATGACATGGCACCCCAAACCATCACTGACTGTGGAAACTTTACACTGGACTTCAAGCAACGTGGATTCTGTGCCTCTCTTCTCTTCCTCCAGACTCTGGGACCTTGATTTCCAAAGGAAATGCAAAATTTACTTTCATCAAAGAACATAACTTTGGACCACTCAGCAGCAGTCCAGTCCTTTTTGTCTTTAGCCCAGGCGAGACGCTTCTGACGCTGTGTCTTGTTCAAGAGTGGCTTGACACAAGGAATGCGACAGCTGAAACCCATGTCTTGGGTGCGTGGTGGTTCTTGAAGCACTGACTCCAGCTGCAGTCCACTCTTTGTGAATCTCCCCCACATTTTTGAATGGGTTTTGTTTCACAATCCTCTCCAGGGTGCGGTTATCCCTATTTCTTGTACACTTTTTTTCTACCACATCTTTTTCTTCCCTTCGCCTCTCTATTAATGCGCTTGGACACATAGCTCTGTGAACAGCCAGCCTCTTTAGCAATGACCTTTTGTGTCTTGCCCTCCTGGTGAAAGATGTCAATGGTCGTCTTTTGGACAGCTGTCAAGTCAGCAGTCTTCCCCATGATTGTGTAGCCTACAGAACTAGACTGAGAGACCATTTAAAGGCCTTTGCAGGTGTTTTGAGTTAATTAGCTGATTATATTGTGGCACCAGGTGTCTTCAATATTGAACCTTTTCACAATATTCTAATTTTCTGAGATACTGATTTTGGGGTTTTCATTAGTTGTCAGTTATAATCATCAAAATTAAAAGGAATGAGCACTTGAAATATATCAGTCTGTGTGGAATGAATGTATACATTATACAAGTTTCACTTTTTGAATGGAATTACTGAAATAAACTTTTTGATATTCTAATTATATGACCAGCACCTGTATGTACAGGTGAAACTCGAAAAATTAGAATATCATGCAAAAGTTCATTAATTTCAGTAATTCAACTTAAAAGGTGAAACTAATATATTATATAGACTCATTACAAGCAAAGTAAGATATTTCAAGCCTTTATTTGATATATTTTTTATGATTATGGCTTACAGCTTATGAAAACCCCAAATTCAGAATCTCAGAAAATTAGAATATTGTGAAAAGGTTCAGTATTGTAGGCTCAAAGTGTCACACTCTAATCAGCTAATTAATCCAAAACACCTGCAAAGGGTTCCTGAGCCTTTAAATGGTCTCTCAGTCTGGTTCAGTTGAATTCACAATCATAGGGAAGACTGCTGACCTGACAGTTGTGCAGAAAACCATCATTGACACCCTCCACAAGGAGGGAAAGCCTCAAAAGTTAAGTGGAAGGGAAAAGTGTGGAAGAAAAAGGTGCACAAGCAGCAGGGATGACCGTAGCCTGGAGAGGATTGTCAGGAAAAGGCCATTCAAATGTGTGGGGGAGTTTCACAAGGAGTGGACTGAGGCTGGAGTTACTGCATCAAGAGCCACCACACACAGACGGGTCCTGGACATGGGCTTCAAATGTCGTATTCCTCTTGTCAAGCCGCTCCTGAACAACAAACAATGTCAGGGCTAAAGAAAAAAAGAACTGGTCTGTTGCTCAGTGGTCCAAAGTCCTCTTTTCTGATGAGAGCAAATTTTGCATCTCATTTGGAAACCAAGGTCCCAGAATCTGGAGGAAGAATGGAGAGGCACACAATCCAAGATGCTTGAAGTCCAGTGTGAAGTTTCCACAGTCTGTGTTGGTTTGGGGAGCCATGTCATCGGCTGGTGTTGGTCCACTGTGCTTTATTAAGTCCAGAGTCAACGCAGCCGTCTACCGGGACATTTTAGAGCACTTCATGCTTCCTTCAGCAGACAAGCTTTATGGAGATGCTGACTTCATTTTCCAGCAGGACTTGGCACCTGCCCACACTGCCAAAAGTACCAAAACCTGGTTCAATGACCATGGTATTACTGTGCTTGATTGGCCAGCAAACTCGCCTGACCTGAACCCCATAGAGAATCTATGGGGCATTGCCAAGAGAAAGATGAGAGACATGAGACCAAACAATGCAGAAGAGCTGAAGGCCGCTATTGAAGCATCTTGGTCTTCCATAACACCTCAGCAGTGCCACAAGCTGATAGCATCCATGCCACGCCGCATTGAGGCAGTAATTAATGCAAAAGGGGCCCAAACCAAGTACTGAGTACATATGCATGATTATACTTTTCAGAGGGCCGACATTTCTGTATTTAAAATCCTTTTTTTTTTATTGATTTCATGTAATATTCTAATTTTCTGAGATTCTGAATTTGGGGTTTTCATAAGCTGTAAGCCATAATCATAAAAATTATATCAAATAAAGGCTTGAAATATCTTACTTTGCTTGTAATGAGTCTATAATATATTAGTTTCACCTTTTAAGTTGAATTACTGAAATTAATGAACTTTTGCACGATATTCTAATTTTTCGAGTTTCACCTGTGTATATATATATATATATATATATATATATATATATATATATATATATATATATATATATATATACACACACACACACACACACACACACACACACACACACACACACACATACACAGGTACACCTCCAATTCAGTACAACTCCTATCAGAAGCCAAATGTCTAAAGGCTAGACATAATTTTCTGGAATTTTCCAAACTGCTTAAAGGCAAAGTTAACTTGGTGTATGTAAACTTCTGACCCACTGGAATTGATATAGTCAATTAAAAGTAAAGCATTCTGTCTGTGAACAATTTTTGGAAAAATGTATCACAAAGTATGCTCAGGACATTACTGATGTAAAAAAAAAAAAAACAGCCTATCACGATCATTCACGAGTCATTTTTTGATCCAATCTAGACAGGGCCCATTTCTGCAGCAGTCACTCCAACACCTTATCCTTGAGTAATCGTGCTAAATTGCTAATTTGGTACATTTGCAATAATATCAAACACAGTTGAAAGCTATTTGGTTCATTAAATGAAGCTTAACATCATCTCTGAGTTTGTTTTTGAGTTGCCACAGTATGCAATAGACTGGCATTTCTTAAGGTCAATATTAGGACAAAAAGAAAAAAGGTTAGAGTGGGCAAAGAAACACAGACACTGGACAACAGATAATTGGAAAAGTGTTATGGATCTTAAGCCCATTGAGCTTTTGTGGGATCAGCTATACTGTAAAGTGTGTGAGAAGTGCCTGACAAGATAGCCACATCTATGGCAAGTGCTACAGGAAGCATGGGGTGAAATATCAGCAGGACAAATATCTTTAATATATGGAAAAACTACAAGCTAGCATGCCAAGGATCTGCAAAGCTGTCATTGCTGCATGTGGATTATTTTTTATGAGAACTCTTTGAAGTAGTTTAATCATTTGTAATTTTTTTTTTCAAATTGTAATAGAAATTTTTCACATTAATAATGTCCTGACTATATATTGTGATCAGTTGAATGCCAGTTTGATGAATAGAAGTTGTGATTTCTTCCCATAAGAGCAAAATCTGTACATTATTCCAAACTTTTGGATACCAGTGTGTGTGTGTATGTATGTGTGTGTGTGTGTGTGTGTGTGTGTGTGTGTGTGTGTGTGTATATATATATATATATATATTTGCTGCAGCTCATGGGTAAAATGTGAAAATGCATGTGCACATGCACACACACACACAGAATAGCCTATATTTTTTCAACAAAATCAGTCCACATTAGACCAGTCCAGTGCACAGCCACTGTTAAAACGTCAGCATTAGAGGCCTCCAGTACGTTTTCCTCTGAGGCTTCTCAAGTCTAACATTTTGAACAGATGTTGAGCAGTTCAGGGGGTAGCTAAAGCTCGCTGGTCAACAGTAACTCCATGCAAGCACCACCACCTACCCTACACAGACTCATCAATATTTGAGGTGGTACTTAACAGACAAAATAGAGTAAAGTCTATCTTAGGGGCACCTGGGGCGTACAGGCAGGGGCTCTCCGGAGAAAAGAGGGGGCCAGTTTTACTGATGGGACCAGAACTGCCCCAGAAAAACATTTGCACCACAGCTTGTAAGTTTTATCTTCCTTGTATCTAGACAACAAAATTCAAAATGCACATACTGTAACCGAAACTGGTCAGGAATACTAACTTGCTGGGAAAATGAAATAACTATGATCTAGATGCTTTTAACTCTTAAAAGTTAAATGACTCTTTATAGAGTAATAATCATCATTCTTTATAGAGTAATGATTAGAATTTCCATGAATATGAGTTTTTAAGGTATTGCCAGACAAAATGTCAATAGCACATTATTTTTCACTACTTTTGGGATGCAGTTAAATAAATACAAATTAAAAGTAAATGTAAGTTTACAGAAGGCACCATACTGACATGTTCTCTTTATGCTTGTTTAAAATACTTTTGTTTCCTTTTATGTTCTATATTTCATGCTGTATCATGTATTGTTTCATTGTGAAGTAAGGTGCAATTGTTTTGTTGTATGGTGAAACACTACAGCTATGGCATGACAATAAACAAACTAAAAAAAAAAACAACAAAAAAAACACTAATTCCAGGTTTACAGTTTCTCAATTGTTTTGGCTCAATTCACAAATGAGAATGATTTTTTTAAAACCATTAAGTTCAAATCTCTGAACAATTAGTTTCTTGTTCACATCAGATTTTAATTTCTTATTAATTTAAGCAAATTGCACGTGTTTTGGCACATGTGTGCAAAAAGTACAATTGTCTACAATTTGCACAATAACTAAATGCACATGGCTTGCTGCTAAAAACTGATGAGCTGATTCTCAGTGAAACTGTCATACTCTTCAAAACATTCTTTCATCATGTGAGGCATCACAGGCAAAATTATCCATTCAATTATCAAAATCGGTCAGACATATATTTATGGAATATACATGTATGACATGTGATTTTTTTTTCCATTGTTGCAGGGTTTTATATTATTTTAATGTTTTTGCATGGATGTCATAATGTAGCAATTTTCTGTTCACTATATATGACTTCATATGAAAGAAATGTGCACAAATGGACATGCAACACATTGCTACAAAAATAAATTCTGTATACATACAAATGTGCATATCCTTTTTCTGTGTACTACAGTATTGTCTTTTCCCAATAAAGTTTACCAACTGTTTAAATCGGTATAAAAAAAAAAAAAAGTGTGATACACAATAGCATTCAGCTAGACATTCTTGTATAGTATAGTAAGCAGTCAGTGTAAACAAAAAAAGTAGAATAAAAATGAAATTTGTATATTTCCAGGGTTGACTGCCATGGTGAGGAAAATTTATTGACAAAATATCAAGGTTTTGAAGCATGAATTAAATGTTTTGGGTGAGTTGCTACATTTTGCAGATATGCAATAGAGTTGTATTGTCCCATAAAACAGTTGTGACAATTGCACTTATAGTTTTAGAGAATGTTAAGACTGTTTCAAAAAATTACCCAAAGCGATTGATGCACTGTAATACAAGTTAAGTACCATCAACAGCGTCTGTGGCTTGTTGTCAATTACCATAAAATATAATAATGAAGTCCCACTGTTAAGGATGATTTAAATGATTTTACAGTGTAAATAACACACATTTGTGTATGGAAGAATTAATGTAAATGCTTTGACCAAATTATTAAGAATGATAGATATGCTTGTCACGATTCACTGTTGTCTGCCCTGTGTTTTACCTCTGTCATCTGTTCCCCATGAACTACACTTACCATCATCCCCTGCTCTGATCACCTCCAGCTGTTCCTTATTGTTTCTCACCTGTGTTTAATGTTCTCATTTGTCTTTTTGTATTTAATGCCCTGATTTCTGTTCAGTATTGTGAATTGTTGAATGTATTTGAAAGTGTTTCAACCTACCGTGTTCTGCCTGTGCCCTTCGTGGATGTTTTCTCTTGTTTACGTTATTGTTTCCCATCGTGGATGTTTGATTTGTTCCTGTCTACCCGTTATTTGTATTTTGTTTATCTTTTCATTAAAATCCTTCGCCGCAAATAGATCCAGCTCTTTTTGACTTCTTCCCAAACGTTACAGAACAACTCACCACAAAATGGATCTAGTGGCGTTCTTCATGGAGCTAACTCAGGCGGACTTATTTCGTGAGTTCTCCCACTTCTTCTCCTGCGTGGCCATCCACACCGGACTAGATGACAAAGCCCTGAAGGAAATGTATCGGATCGGTGTACCAACATGTCAGCTGACGCCGACATTCGCTTCAGAGGAACCGCCTCTCTCAATCCCGGGTTCAGCTTCCACGCCTGCCATGGCCAACGAGCCAACGCCCACACCTGCCATGACCAACGAGCCAACGCCCACGCCTGCCACGGTCAACGAGCCAACGCGCACGCCTGCCACGTCCAACGTGTTGCCAGCCTCGTCTGTCCAGAGGAGGAGGAGAAGAGGAAAGGCTTCTGCTCTCCAGTCTCTGCCTGCCATGGCCAACGAGCCAATGCCCACGCCTGCCATGGCCAATGCCCACGCCTGCCATGGCCAACGCCCACGCCTGCCACGGCCAACGAGCCAACGTCCACGCCTGCCCCGGCCAACGAGCTGGTAGCCTCGACCGTCCCAGAGCCAGAGCCAGCGCCTGTAGCCTCGACCATCCCAGAGCCAGCGCCTGTAGCCTCGACCGTCCCAGTGCCAGTGCCTGTAGCCTCGACCGTTCCAGAGCCAGAGCCAGCGCCTGTAGCCTCGACCGTCCCAGAGCCAGAGTCAGCCAGGGCTCCGCCTCGCGAGCCTTCAATGGCTCCGCCTCCCGAGCCTGCCACGGCTCCGCCTTCCACGGCTTCGTCTCCCAGGCCTCCAGACCTGGTCCCCACCTTGAGGTCATCCCCTTGGTCTCCTAGCCGTCCGCCTGACCTGCTCTGGTCTCCCTGGTCCCCGGCTCCATCTTGGCCCTGCCTCCCTTTCTTTGCCCCTTGTGCCCCCTTGGACTGCCTGTTTGCCCCTTGTTCCTCCCTTGGACTGCCTGCTTGCCCCTTGTGCCCTCCTTGGACTGCCCGCTCCCCCAGCCTTCCACGTCTCCACCTTCCGAGCCTTCCAGGGCTCCGCCTTCCATGGCTCCGTCTCCAGAGCCTTCCACGTCTCCAGAGCCTTCCACGGCTTCATCTCCCAGGCCTTCTGACCCGGTTCCCGTCCTGTGGCCACCTCCCAGGCCTCCTGACCCGGTTCCCGTCCTGTGGCCACCTCCCAGGCCTCCTGACCCAGTTCCCGTCCTGTGGCCACCTCCCAGGCCTCCAGACCTGGTCCCCACCTTGAGGTCATCCCCTTGGTCTCCTAGCCGTCCGCCTGACCTGCTCTGGTCTCCCTGGTCCCCGGCTCCATCTTGGCCCTGCCTCCCTGTCTTTGCCCCTTGTGCCCCCTTGGACTGCCTGCTTGCCCCTTGTGCCCTCCTTGGACTTCTTCCCAAACGTTACAATGCTAGAATGTCGTCAATACTAGCACACTGCTAAATAAAACAAGCACACTGCTGCTAAAAACGTCAGATACATGGCACAGCAGTTAGCACACATGTTCCTGATTTGAGCTGTGGTGTACATGTGGGTGATCCCCCCCAATATGATGCTCAAATAAAAGCAAATATTGTTGAAGACTTTTACACACAGTAGATATCGAGGAAAAGAGAGAATGCTGACCAAGGTGCTGTGTTTATGCTTCTCACTTGGCCAAATTGTCTCAGTTAACAAAATCAATACGGGTGTGCGTGTGAAACTGGGCCTACAGGGGGTGTGGCACAACAACCAAGAGAGGATGATGCACACACATCAATTATTAAGGCCCAGATACACAAAATGCTCTGAAAGGTCAAAGGTCAGATACTAGCACACAGTGGTGTTCAAGGTGTGACACTCCAAAGCAAGCAGGAATTGACTGGCAGGCAGGAATCATGACCTGGATACCTGCTTTAATGATCAGCCATACTTACCTGTAATAATATGCTGGACTTTTTCCTTCTATTTTTAGATTTATGGCCATTTTATTTATCTTTGTATTTATAGGCCAATAGAGGAGTCGGGTAAGTTGGCTGAGAGAAATGGAAAATGGACTAGGATATGACAAAGGACAGACTCGAACCTGGGTCTACCTACAGCCCAATGGCTCTGACATCCTCCTCAACTTCTTGCAAACTTCAACATGACATTATTAAAGGGAT
This sequence comes from Moxostoma hubbsi, assembly GCA_032164185.1. Taxonomy (NCBI): domain Eukaryota; kingdom Metazoa; phylum Chordata; class Actinopteri; order Cypriniformes; family Catostomidae; genus Moxostoma; species Moxostoma hubbsi. Next base: position 2,430,606 of record JAVLUX010000151.1, on the reverse strand, counting down.
TGTTAGTCCACAAATGAAAATGTTGTCATTATTTACACATTCTAATTACTTTCTTTTTTCCATGGAACAAAAACAGTACATTTTTATCTTCACACACAATTTTTTTCCTTCACAGTGTTTGTTCACAAAAACTTAAGCAAAAAGTGATGTCAAGCTCAGAAAAAGCCAAAATAAAAACAAAACAAAATGCCATAAAACCACAGTAAAATTAACCTATTCAAATCATGCACTATATTCCAAGTCTTTCGAAACAATACAATCACTTTGTGCAATGAATTGAATGAAAATTAGGCCATTTATTCACTCTCAAATCAACAATATCAAACTTAATTGGGTCTCATCACGTCTTATGACCAAATGTGCAACATGGCAGCAAAACATATGGTCATGAGATGCAATTAAATCCAATTAAGTTTGATGTTAAGAATTTAGGCGTCATTGATTCTTGAGGTAAGGTACAAAACATTTATTTTTTTTATTCTAAATTAATATGAACTGGATATATTTGTAGAAAAAAAAAACATCTCAGCTAACGAGCCATGTAAGGAACAGGTTTTTATAAGAAAAGCATTTTTCTGAGAATTGACATTTATTCACTTCATAACAGTACATCTTACTGTAATTTGTATCAACTCCGCACCAAAAGCTTGCCATTTTAATTTGGTCTTTAAATAACAGTAGTGATCAAATATGTTCTATAATTTCTTTTTATTTTCACACGATTCTGAAAATGCTGACAGAGTTGACAATTTATTATTTTTCATTCTTAACCATGTGTTGTACACTGAAGACATTGTTTTTTTTCCTCAGTTAAAGCTGCCTCTGTAAACTAAACTAAAATGACAACATTATTCCACAATTCTTATCACAATGGAATGACGAAGTTGCCAAGTTGAAGCTGTGACCACAGAGACTTCACATTTTATGTTTAAAATGTAAAAAAAATATTACATTTACAAGACCATGTGTCCTAATGTTGCATCCACCATGAGCAGGATGAACAATAGGGTACTCAGAGTTACAGCTGATCATGACACAGTCTGTCTTTTTTTAGGATTATAAAAAAAGTTATAGTTGGTGGAGTTGATGCAAAATGACAGGGCCATAGCTAGTGGGGTGAAAGGTGGTAATGATTCTAGGGAGCCAAATGTCCAGGAGGCCCCACAAAAAAAAAAAAAAAAAAAAAAATTTACAAAAAAAAGTGGCCCAGAATTTCTTGCTACAAACTTGCAAAGCGAGAACACAAATGTGATAGGCAATTTTTATGGAAAATATATTTTAAAGTTTATTTTATGTGTTGTTTGATATCTGACAGATCCCTACCTTTAATTTGATATTTATATTTATGAATGTGTTGCATTTTAACACGTTGTTTAACAGTTTAACATTGTGAGGACCGTTACATGTGCTTCCAAGTATAGAGCATGCATTTAAAAAATATTATAATTAAAATATTTTTACAAAATATAAGTAATAAATTCTCAGAGTATACACATTTCCTTTAGATTAAATTTTTTCAGTATTTTTATTGTGAATTACTTGACTTTTAACATAGAGGACTTTCCCCTAGGTGAAGCTCTAATCCTGGCCTTCCTTGGATCCTTGAATCCTTGGAGCTCTAATGGCCACTTATACAGTGTATAGCGGCTCTGCCAGGCAATAATCACACTGTATTGTGAATAGCCAAAAACAGCAGAGCTTTAGACTTCAAATGCAAAACATTTTACAATCAAATTTTAATCTATATTATAGTGTTGGTTTCGAGTCCACCTTAGTCAAGTCAGAGTCTTTAAACAATCTCAACATCAATATTTTAAGCTTATTTTCACCTTCACAACTAAGAAAAACAATTAGTCAATATAAATGCAAAAACTAATTATTAATATCCTGCTGAACAAATTTCAAAGTGGTTTCAGAATGAAAGCATATGCTTCAGGTTTACACACTTCTTGTGTTCTGTTGACAGTTCAATTATTTGTTGCTTTTTCCCTCCAATCAAGCATACACCAAACAAAGTGAAGGCTGCATTAGTCATTACAACCAAAGTTATTAATATTTCAATAATTTTACATTTGTCCACTCAAATTAGTTTCGTTTTATCTAAAATTGTGTGAAATACATTTAATTAATTAAATGCATTTAACGCGTTTAATTTTGATGTTTCTGGATGAGAGCGGCAGAGCACGTCCGGCGAATGGCAGTCTCTTTCCCGCACACACATACAGCACATACGCGCGGGTGAGAGTGTTTAAAAAAAAAAAAAAAAAAAAAAAAAAAAAAAAGTACTTTGAAAAAGTGCACGCTGCCACTCTTAGCCAGAATAATCACACATAAGGACATATAAACGTGAAAACTGATGTGCAGTATCAAATACACAGAATGTATGATAGTACTAACTGTAGAGAGCACATCAATATAAAGACAAAGCCAAATTCCAGACACTTAAAAGCAATTTTGAAATCCCGGCAGGATGCTTTTTTCAGGTCTGAAAGAGAGGACATGTCTGGAGAAAAGAGGACATATGGTCACCCTATGTTATTTTTGTTTGTTTTTCATTGCATCACAAATGCCATGGACTTGGAAAGGCTTGAGTCCAAGTCGAGTCAAATTGGACTGGTGACTCAGACTTGAGTCGAACTTGAGTACCTCAACTCTACTATATTAGTCAACAATATTCTCAAAGACAGATTGTTTTGTCAATGGTTTTTGTGAATGTAAACCTACAGTATTACATAATTTAGAACTATTCAATGCCTTGACATGGTATATAATTAAGGTATATACAGAGCTTCTGCTGGATTTATTGCACTACAAAAACCCTAACAACTTGGACTGATCCACAGCTCGGAATATAAGGGGCAATATTCTTCATAAACATGGTCTGTTGGTATCAAGTTGCCACAAGGAATTTCTTTGAAAAATAAATAGGAGTGAGGATGAGTGGCGACTCTCTTCTAAACTGCAGTATATAAGGGCTACTGTCTGTAAATCAACAATCATTCAAATGTGGTTTCAGGGATATGCAAAATACTCTATCAATTTGCACAGCTTGAACTTTTATTCAAGCTACTGTTCCCAAATAGCTTCCATTCCATAAACCTTTCATGCCTTGGTCTCTTCTATTTCCATGTCAGAACCAAGTTAAGGTGGCTGGGAGGTAAAATAATTGAGGCTAAAGATGTTAAATATGTCTTAAAGTATCTACTGAGCTCAGAACCAATGGCAGAGATACATCGATCAGCCACAACATTAAAAACACCTGCATAATATTGTTTAGGTTCCCCTCGTGCCAGCAATACAGCGCAAACCTGCATGTCAGAAAAGCATTCAGAAATGATATTGTTCTCACCACAATTGTACAGAGCGGTTAACCGTAGACTATGTCATTTCGAACCAGTCTGGCCATCCTCTGTTGATATCGCTCATCAACATGGTATTTCTGTCCACTGAACTGCCACTCACTGGATGTTTTTGTTTTTAGTGCCATTCAGAGTAAATTCTAGAGACTGTTGTGCATGAAAATCCCAGGATATCCCAGCTGTCAGGAGAAATAATCAAAACCAGCCTGTCTGGCACCAACAATCATCCATTGGATTATCTAATCAGCCAATCATGTGGCAGCAATGCATAAAATCATGTAGATACGGGCCAGGAGCTTCAGTTAATGTTCACATCAACCATCAGAATGGGGAAAAATGTGATTTCAGTGACTTGGAGCATGGCATGATTGTTGGTGCCAGATGGGCTGGTTTTATTATTTCTGTAACTGCTGATCTCCTGGGATTTTCACGCACAAAAGTCCCTAGAATTTACTCCGAATGGTGCCAAAAACAAAAAAAACAGTGAGCAGCAGTTCTGTGGCCTTGTTGTAACTCAGATAACCACTCTGTACAATTGTGGTGAGAAGATTAGCAGATGCAGGTTAGCGCTGTTTTGGCGGCACGAGGGGGAGCTACGTGATATTAGGCAGGTGGTTTAAATGTTGTGCCTAATCAGTGTACATTCTCATTTGCTTATTGTCCAACAGAAACCAAACCTTCTGTTCTCTGCTTCATTTTATTCATACAATTTCTTTGCAAATCTTTTCTAAAAATTGCTGTGGGGATATCAGAATTAAAGGAGATGTTCTGAATTTCTGGTGCAGAGACTAATACATAACTGTGACGAGGAGGAGGGTGTGGCCGGGCCATGGTGCACGGCCGGCGCTGAATCAGCTGATCAGAAGGGGAGCCGGAGGCACTGCATGCGTGTCTGTTTATGTTATGTTGTTTTAAGTTAATTTCTATCATTAAACATTTATGTTGACAGTTCAGCTGGTTCCCACGTCCTTCTTGACCAAACCTATACAGTTACAACGTATTGCAATAGTAGAGGTTCAATTTAGAAGACGGTGTAGTTTATCCTTCATGTGATCTGTTGTAAGAACAGGGTTTCCTTTGACCACAGCCAAGGATGACTTGGTTCTTTACAGCAGGCCAGAGCTCAGGTTCATGGTGATTTCCTACTCTAGTCTGCATTAATGTTGCATACAGTCTGGGGCTTCTGCTGACTTAAGACAACAAATATTAAAATGTACAAAAGGGACATTTTCCAACCTAGTCTCAAAGAAAAACATTCATTTGCATTTTTGCAAAATTATTTTTACGTGGCTTGTTGTTCGCATCATGGTAGTTTCCAGGTGCAAAAACACTAAAGCCGCTAAAACAGCAAATCATTATTTCTATTCACACAAATCATGAGTGAAATGGTAGTTTATCAATTCATAAACACATACGTTTTGCCCCGTTCCACACACAATGCTATTTTATGAAATTAAAAAGTTTACTATTGCATGACTTGTAAGCAATAAATTAAGATTCATTCAATTAGCAGACGCTTTTATCCAAAGCGACTTACAGAATGGAGGAAGGATTCAACATTTTAAGCGATTCATCTTAAGTACAACTTAAGTAACATGAAAAGTGCTTCAATACATAACTACATTTGTAAGCTATTGCAATCAAATGCATGGTAGCTTGGCTGACTGGTGTAAGAGTCCTAAAGAGCACTCAAGTCAACACGAGGCGAGTGTCAGAAGCACCACAAAATGACTTGGTTGCTTCAGCAATTGTGCTTTTCATTTCACATTTTCTTTTTATGACTATTGGTTAGGTTTAGGGTAGGGAGGTAGGTAGTTTTGTTGATTTAAAACTCGATAAAGTTTAAATTTACATTTAAAAAACTTAATCTGTTTCAGTGAAAACTGAACTCGATTTAGTACCACTAAGTGAACATTTCACCTCAGAACTGCTGTGTTATGTGTAAAGAGCCATGTCATTTTCAAAAATGTCGCCAGTGTCCAGTTTTTTTTTTTTTTTTATCATGAGCAGGCTTGACATTTCAAGTAGGAATCATGTCGATTATTTTTTTTTGAGGAGCTGCTAATTGAACATGCATCATAATTTCAGGATTCTTACTTACCTAATGTTGACTTTCTATGTGACATGCATTACTGCTTTAGTTTTTCTCCAACTACCATTCAAAGTCATTGTAATCATTCTTCTATGGGAGGTCATGTTTTGCCTAGATACCCACTCCTCTTTTTTACCTGACCCACCCCCACCAACATGTGTACCTTATCCTGCCCCATGCCAGCCCCAACCTCTGGGTCCATTAAAAGGATGGTTGATGCATCTAGTGTTAAAGGGGAAAGGAGCCCAGTTGCAAGCCCCATGTCTGGGCCAGGACTGGCTCATGAAATATTGAGAGGTCATGTCCCTTCTAGGAGCTGGCTCACTCATTCTTGGTGAAGGGAGGCTGATTAATATTTTAGACTGCAATCTCCTGCTTGACAAACTCTCCCACATGATTGGGCAAAAGCGTCTGCACTCCCCCTCGCTTTGCCACTCTGCCCCACCACCACCCACTTCTGCTTCTTTTTTCTTTTTAACCAAATTTCATTTATGGGGAAATTAATTACGCCCGTTGATTTTGGCTAGCAGACCCCACAACCTCCTCGCTTATGGGGCCCCAAGGGGCCCTGGTGGTCCCATTGAATGAAGTAGCATCCATTTTTTATGAAGAGGAGGTTATCGTATTTAGTCAGATTAAAGCAGGCAGTGAGAAGAGGCTTCCAAGGAAACAAAGCAGAAAATATAACCTTCCTAGTTACACCATTTTGTGCCCTTTTTGTTTCACTACACTTTTATCACATCCACAAACATACACATAACCCATTCACCCAATACAGCAAAGGGCCTCTTTGACAATGAGCTTTGTTAGTGCTTCCTGTTCTCTATGTTTATGATAGTTCTGATGTAATTGTAATTCAATACAGAACCCTTAATTCTTGTTATTATAATTATGTGTTTGGGATAATGCAATTGTAGTATTTACTTTTCATTGGACCTTTTAAGTACTTGGAAAACAGCAAAAGCCCTGCAATGGAAATATTTGTAGTTAAAGAGTGCATAAAACAACATTCGATTGGCACACTTAAAAGCATCTGAACCAAACTTTTCCCTTATTCAAAACATGTACATAACATTGTAGGTTTATAATCACTTACTATTATGCTAAGTTTAGAATGAATGATTGAATCTTGAGTGAGAATAAATGGGCAGGTTGAGGTTGTACAGTAATCTAGCAAACTTTTATTTTGACACAAGCAAACTGAACTAGACAATTTGTGCGGAATCATCCATTTCCAGTCAAATCAATATTTTTTTTTAAATATATAGCACAATTTGCCAATACTAGACTGAACTTTGTTCTTGAACTGTTTAGTCTATGCATAGGTGCTAGAACAGAAAATGCGTATTTATAACTCCAACCAGTGTTGGGTAGGTTAAACAAAAAAAGTAATCCACTACAAATGAAAAGAATCAGATTACTGATTGCTGCTTAAAGTAATCGGTAATTTACTTCCCAAATTATTTTACTTAAGTTACTTTCTAAAACACTTATTAGAAAATAACCAAATATCTCTATTTCTCTATTTCTTCAGAGTACTGTATATTGTCACACAAACAATACATTCTGCACCACACGTTTCTCACATTTAATGACTTATTAGGGGGCAAACAGACATGCATAGTTTTTACTAAAAACTGAATTCAAACGAAAAGTTCATGCTCATATAAAAATCAGATAAAATTGCTGCTATCAAGCACAACCATTAAAAAAACATAAGAATTAAACAGGAGATAGTTTCAAAAGGATTCTCTATGGCCAAGTGTAAAAAAAAAAGTCACTAAAAAGTATTCTTTCTAAAAATTAGCATGAAGCAGCATTGAACAATTCATAAAAGAATCATTCTTTTGAGCATGATCTTTTTAAATAATTGATTGATGCAGTTCACAAACCAGGCTAACTAATTAGTATACGAATCTGACTGATATGCTTCTTAATCCCGCAACCTCCTGCGAGGCCGTTGTATTTTGTCTTCGCTATACGCTATGCATAATTTCATTGTAAACCAACTGATTTCAGTAAAGAACACTCTGGGCTGCAAGTAAAAGGTAAAACTTTTGACACATGAGTCATGTGACAAAGCAATATGGTGCCGGTCACAGCAGAGTAGCTTTGTATTATTTAAAATTTCTCAACTTAGTCACACTGTCCCCATATGAGAACATACATTTTTAGGATAACAGTTTGCTGTAAAAAAAAATAAATAAAAAATACATAAAATTGCCATGTTTATTAGGGGATACTAGTTACAAATAAAAAAGGGGAATGAAAAAATGCCACAGCAGTCCTGCTTGGGTCTCAGGTTAAAGAAGAATGGATGGAAAGATTATCAGTGAATAATGACATTACTTTCATTCTGTTTCTCACACAAAGTTATTGTATGGCTTAAGACAACTAGGATTACATTTCTTAAGTCACATGGACTAATTATATTATGCTTTTATGGTGCTTTTTGAAGCTTGAAATCTCTAGTCCCCATTCATTGCAATTGCGTCGAAGACAATAAAAAACATCATACAAGTTGAAATGACATGCATGAGTACATGATGATACAATTTTCATTTTTGGGAGAACTTTAAATCAGGTGAACCTTAACTCAGCAAGCCCAGTGTGGCACTGTAGAGAGGAGCCAACAGACAGACATCTCACCTGGGGGCCCTGCCATGTCAGGACAGTACCTGGCATCCCACTGCTACAACCTGTTAAATGATGCAGAAGCTACCAAACATTGCTCTTACATGGGAAGGCCAATGGCACGTAAAAACAAGTGGACAGGATAACCTTCCGCCTACTCAGCAGGGCCAAGACTGGGGCCAAGGGAGCTTTAGCTCAACCACAGCAAAGTTTTTTTCAAGACGAGAGAAGAGAGAAATACAAAGAAAGAGAAAGGAGGGGTGTTTTTCTGTGAACATTCACAAGATGAGATGCAAGTTCCAAACAAACAGAAACAAAATCCCTCATGGTCCCCAACCTCTACGATTTACTCTTCTCCACACACACCTGATGTAACCTGGTAAACACACATAAACAGATCCACTCAGGCATTCAAAATCATAGCTCTGTGAACACACATACACGCAGGGCAGAGCATTCATAACATCCATGCTTTAAAGGACAAGGCCACAGGGAGAGTCAGTGAACGAGAATCGATGAGAAAGCTGTGTCTCTGTCAGGGAGGTTAGGATCTCCACTAAAGGGGCAGAAGGAAGACTCAGTAAAGCGGAAAGACACCAGCCATTCTACTGCTTCATCCCTCTGTGCCCACGACGTACCCCAATCTAAACTCTAGGCCACACACTCTTCCAAAGACAAAGAATTTAAGTCCTTCTACATGTGTACGCAATCGTAAACATAGATGTTCAAACAGGAACTACATAAAATACCAAGAACTTAGAAAACATAGTTACAGTACAGGACAGTACATAAACGATAGTCCATCCTTAAGCTATACCATGAAAATACCAAATGAAACAAAGTACCATTGAAAGCTTTCATTTGACTACTGGCATTGGGCTGACCAGAAAGACAAAGATCCCAGGGCTCCCAGAAGTCCATGCTCTATAAATGCTTCTATGTCCAGAACCTCAGTACCAGGATACACCATTAATGGAACTGGTCGTATGCTATACTAGTAAATTATGAATGGAGGGTTATGTTTTCCAAGTCACTGGCTGCTGTCCACACAAAAGTGCACAGATAGAATCATAATGAAAAATACTTGTGGCATAAATGGGGCTAAGGTCATGAAGAATTTTTGAACCTTTGACAAAGCATTACTTACTCAATGTGTCCTAATTAACATTCATGCATTAAAAGGAATGTTCCGGGATCAATACATGTTCAGCTAAATGGACAGCATTTGTGGCATAATGTTGATTACCACAAAAGTGAACATGATTTTAGTGTAAATTTACTCTAACTTTTTCTGTGTAAAGTTATAATCAATTTGACAAATTTGCTACCATTAAGACATGATACTGTAAACCCTAAAATGACCGTAAAACACCCATTTAAACAACTTAACAGCTAAAATAATAAACAAGTTTTAACAGAAGTATTTATTTTATCCTTAGTCTAAAATTATAAGATTGCAGTTTCTGCCTTTGAATTCTCCAAAAATTGGTCACATTCACTTCCATTGTAAGTGCTTCACTGTAACATCTTTTTAATAAATTAAGGACTCTAATAAAGGAATTTTTAGTGGAAATCAACTTTGCCCCAAATGCAGTCAATTGAGATAAACTTGTATTGAACCCGGAATGTTCCTTCAAGCCATTTCAATAATAAGCAATTCTTATTTGTGATGTATAGAAGATTTTCTTGTGTTTTATGTCAATGTAATTTTTATTAACCGCTGATTTAGGTCTGGAAAGTAACTAATTTCTCACCAATTCATTTTGATTTACAATGAAAGTATATTGGCAACTGTATGTACTGTACACTTGCCTACAGGCATCCATTGTAAGTGCATGTCTGTGCAACGGTCATTTATAAATAAATTATCTTTAATGAATCTGTGGCGTGTTGTTGATTACCACAGAGCTTAATTCGTCTATAACCTGGAATGTTCCTTTACACTGCAAAAGAATTTACCTGTTAGTAAAAATACCATAACCATTTGATTTTCCTGAATGTGCAATCTTCCACCAAGGCGGACATTATACTTAAACACACTGACAGTGTTCCCTGCAGTGCAATTCAGCAGCAGCACTGCCCACTACTGAATATACCATGTGAAACACAGCATGACCAGTGTACAGCAAATCCAGTGTAGTCTGACTCCTGAACAAATTACTCTCATTTGCCGGTTTTTACTAGTGAATCAAAAACATATGGCATGACCAGTATGCAGTTCTCGAATGAATGACTCTTCTGACCAGGCTCTTTATTAATGCATCAAAAACACTTATACATCAGTCGGAGTGGTTTCTAAACTAATCTTAAATTTTTGGTTGGTTTAGAATTTTTATTTAGAATTGCATTACATTTATTTCTGCTCTGTCTTTGGAGGGCAGTAAATGCAATAAGAATTGCAGTTCTTATTTCCAAATATTTCTTACTCAAAATTACAAAAAGAAACATTAAATGGAATCATTAAGAACTGAAATTGTTAAGGAGAATCAGAACCAGAATCCTTAAATTCCTTACCAATCCCATGCCTAACCTTTAAAATAATGAAATATGAGAAAACCTCTTCCAGAATGACATTATGCCAAATTCACTGCTCTTTTTAAACCATTTTCCACATCAAAACAGTCCGATAATAGATCCATGTCTCAAGAACGTGAGTTCTAAGTCAATCACTGCAGTTAATCCCATAGGCCAGTACAACATCATGCATTGAACTTTCTGGCAACAGTTGATGACCACATCAACTCACTTACACTAAAGGACACATCTAGAAAAACAGCATTATCAAAATCCACAGCCACACTCCAGCCCCAAGAGAAATCTTCTGATAGACTGTGGCAGGAGGTTAGTTGAACTTCCCTATGAAAGATTATTCTGCCTGTGGTGCTAGCCTCCGCAAGTGCTGTCCCCATCCCACTAACTGTGAAAAAGAGAGAGAGAGAGGAGCTGGAGATGCAATTAGCCTCATCAGACCGACTTTGAAAGTGTTTAGATTAATGTAATTAACAGTGAGTTGAAGCTTTCTGTCTTCCAGATGATCCCCTCAAGACTTGGCCTTGAAGAACAGCCTTAGCACGGAAGAAAATGATTCCAGGAAAAAGACTGCCTTGTTAAAAAAAAAGAAATGCTACTGTGCAAATAAATTTCAGCCATTTACCAGGGGAACAATCATGTTTTAATTTGGCTGCTAATTTAATTATCTGCTAAGCCGCCCCTAAGCCTCCCAGAAGTGTTTTTATCAGAGAGTGAGCGAGCAAGGGAGGGAGAAGGGTGACCATTTTACAGCAAAAAAGATTCATAAAGATTCCAAAACTTTCAGTTTGTACATGCTGTAAAGTTGAGACAATGATTCCTCTTTGGTCATGGCTTAAAATCCCAAGTTTCTTATGAAAAAGAAGCCAAAAATCCTACTTCCTTTCCTGTGCAATGACACAGTAAGGCAATTCCAAGTGTATGGTCACTGGCCAATGAAAATGTTTTATTAGCCTGCAAGGCAACATTTAAACCAGTGCTAATATATCCAAATAAATAAGTGACTAAAGGCTAATAAGAGAAAGGTATCAACAGGCATTTGCATAATTATTATCCAAGTTGAATAAGCTGGTGTATGATTGGGAATTTTGACTAAAGGTTTGGAGAAGGGAGGTTTTCTGGGTGTCTTTATGGGGATGCACAAATCAAAGGCATGGGTGGCATACAGTATATATGTATATGTAGATGTGGGGGGGGGGGGGGGGGGGTCGATGTGCTGGGCTTCAGCAGGCACACAGGGACAAGTTGAGGCGGCGGTGAAACAAACACATGCCACTCAGTCTGCAGGCAAGGGGGCCAGGGGCTTCATTAGAGGGAGCCAGAGGCTGACCCTGCCCGCCGCAGGGCACAGATCAGGGGGGTGCAGGAATCTCTGGATATTGTGGGGGGTGGGGGCTGGGGGTGCGTGAAAGCTGAGTGAACCACCAAGGAGCCTCTCCCCTGGGCTCCCCTTCTGCCTGACCTCCCGTATTTCTGGACAGAGCAGAAAAATCAACAGCACACCCCTTTGAAGCTGTCTCCTCTGTTTCTCTCTCTCCACGCTCCCTTTCTCAGTGGACCTCATAAATTATGCATGCAACACACACACATCATATTTTTGCTCTTTTTTTTCTGTCTTTCTTTTTAAGACAGACTCCCTTTCAAACAAGCATGAAGCAAGCAACAAAGGATGGCATCTATTAGTGTCATGGCTCCACGGTACAGCCCATTATCTGGTATGTTTGACAAATTACTTAACATGGCTGTGTTGTTGATTTGGCGGTAGCAGAAATTCATGATGCACCCACAAGAATGAAATTTAACAAGAAAGCAACGCTCAAATGCGCAGCAATAAAGAAACAGTGCGATCCAGAAAAATAAATTAGCAAAAGCCAAGAAAGACAGTTCTTCAGACGAGAAGGGTGATTATTTTAATGCAATAATTGGTGTGGAGATCATTCATAATTGCCATAATGAAAACGAGTTTTTCACATGAAAGGCAAGAAAATGAATTGAGAAGAGCATCATGAAAGGGCCTGGGAATCTTGGGAGACTCTCAAAGATGATCTTTTATTCCTTCTCTTCAGAGTGCAATTCTGATATGGAACGTCAGCAAAAAACATGCCCAACTTGGGGTATCAAATCGAAATAAAGCCCCTCTTTCCTGTCCTTCAGGAAAAAAAGTGGTGGGAGGGGTAGAGAAACAGAAAAAGTTAGTTGGCTCCAAAACATCTTTGAACGTGGAAAAAATGGTGTGTCCCTTGGCATGCAACTCAGATCAAAGCAAGGGAAAATGAAATAATCATAAAGAAATATAAGAAGACAAAGTTTTTAAGAAGGGGGCACAGAACTTGTGGTGGAAGACACAGGCCTATTTAGCTATAACAGAGAAACGTTTGGTGGACAGAGTAAGTTTAGTCCAACTGCAGCCTGTGCCTTGCTACTTATGTGTTACGACCCAGGTCTAGTTCAGTATGTCTAGAGGTTAGGCTTTAAACTCATAGAAATATTGAAATAGACCTGGGTAATAACATAAAATGGTGGTTTGCAAAGGATCCACCAGTAGTCATTCCGTTATAGTGATAATGCCAGGTACTAAGAACAGGCTACTCAAATGTAATTTGTTGAAGCACATAGAAAATTAAATGTGTGCATATTTTATGCATTACACACACACAAGATTGTGATCCTTCTAAGACTGTAATTTGTCCTACGTGCAACAGTTACGAATTCAGACCATGTCCCAAAAGGTTGTTTCTCTCAAGTTCTTCTTTAGCCATTACCATCTGTTTTAATCCTTTCTTCAGGAGTTAGAGTTGCCTAGGATTTGGCTTGGCCTTGTGTGAAAAGAGACCTCAATGTAATAGTGTAGTACTACAGAATATCTGTCCATCCCTCAGCATGAACCAAGAAAATGTCCCTCCTGCAAATCAGGAAGATTCCCAGCAAGTCAAGTTTGAACTGCTTTCCAAGAAGTGGCAAGACATCAAAATTAAAAGTGATGACCAGCTTGTTACAGGCTAATTATAAACCCAGATATGGCTGTCAAACTATTCCTCAAGGGAGCCAACCAAAGACCCTCCGACATGAGACACGAACACCATCTGTCTCTGGCCTGATTATTGCAAAATATGTATGTGCAAGTGTTTGAGGTTGAAGTGAATGTCCTGTTTATGATTTCAGACTGGGTAAATGGGAAGTCCAGTGGGTTCATCTAAGATCGGGGTGCGCCAGCTCAAGACACCATCATTTGGCATGTTGTTTGCTTAGAGCGGGACACTGTCCCTGGCCGTGGGAAAGGGAGCTTTTAAAAAAACGTCTTTTGATTGATGTGCTCTTATTTCAATCTTATGATCAGTCATTATCTATGATAAATAATTTAGGGCACTAAAAAGTTAATAAAGAGAATACGATGAACCTCATCAGTTAAGCAGAAGGCATCTTAGAAGACCAGAAGGGGATTGAAGGTTCAATGGGGAGATGACAGAATGGATGTGTGGTCAGTAGGGGCAGAGAAAGGAGTGAGGACATACGGACAGTCAGGAAGGTGGAGGAAAAGGGAACATGGGAAGGAAGAGTGATAGGGAAGAAGAGGTGTGGCAGAGAGAACCAAGGGAACCAGGCCCCTAATTGGTACTTAAACACTTGCACTACTCCGAACTGTTGCTATCATAAGAAATTGATGAATTGAGAGAGAGAGAGAGAGAGAGAGAGAGAGAAAGAGAGAGAGAGAGAGTGGGATAGAGAATGGGAGAGGCTTCTAAATCTTTTAAGAGGATAACTTACTTGGGCAAAACAGCTGTTTATGCATTATTTGTGTCGAGAACCATTTACCACCATTTAGGAGGGAACCAGAGCCCAGGTCTGAGGAGACACCCTTTGGGAGTAAGGACTGGATAGGATCATTAACAGAAAAATAAAATATGGCAAATGAATCTTCTAGTAATTTTTAAAGGCTTAAAAAACCCAGCCTGTCAGCCTGTTTAGTGACAAAATGCCAAAGAGCGAGAGCAAAAAACTAATTTAACATGTTTTAAGGGAGGTCAACATGCTCCTTGCCAGTCTCAAATTGGTGCCTAATTAACCTTAAATTTGACAGATAATCAGAGGAAAGTGAAACAAGACATTAGAAAGTGCAAGCTTACACTATATGGCCACCTGAACACCAACATTCATATTTGCTTGTTGAACATTTAAAATTCAAAACCATTTAACATCTTCCACTATTCTGACAAGGCTTTCCACTTGGTGCTGAAATATAGCTGCATGGATTTGCTCCCATTCAGACAAAAGAGCATCAGTTAAGTCAAACTGTGATGTTGGGTAATGGACCATGGCTCGCAGTCAGCTATGGTCCATGGCTCTGTGCAGGTCAGTCAAATTCTTCCACTGTGCACTGGGGCATTGTCATGCTGGAACAGAAAAGGGCTCTCCCCAAACTGTTACAATAAAGTTGGAAGCACACAATTCTTTAGAATGCCACTGTATACTGTAGCATTAAGATTTGTCTTCACTGGAATTAATGGACTAGCCAAACATGTTCATTTAAAGGGGGTTTTCACAAACTTTTGGCCAAATACCACATCTTACACAAAACTTGCAAAGCAAGTGTGACCACTTCTTACAGAAGGTGATTGAGTTTAAGTGAATTTGTACTGAATGTCTCTGTGCTTTGGTTGGTAAAGGAGGATAAAAAAAAAATGAGTAGAGCAAACCAGGCCAAATCTTTCTGACTGCTACATGATGTGTGTCACCTGAAGCCCCCATTTCTGGTTCTACACCTTCTGTGTGCAGCTCTGTTGTGCCTCAGGGTGACAGACTGCTCCATTTCAGCTGCCACAGACACTGATTGTAACTGAAAGATGAAAGTTTGCTCTCTGTATGTTATCTAACACATCGCTTTGTCCGTCAAATGCCTGCGGGTGACCAGCTTGTGACAAGCCATGAGAGACTACTCCTGTAACAGGGGTATTGCTATAGTCTATACTTAACTATAGGACAAATTCTGGAGCATCATCCTTAAAGGCATGTAAGGTGATTTTTTTTCTTTCTAAAAATGCCTCGTGGCTTCATTCACATCCAAAAAAAAGCCATAAAAATATTAAGGATGTCATGATTACTGAATTTTATTTGATTCCTCAATTTAAAAAGTTCCTTGATAACAAAATTGCTGATTCGGCAATTCAAAAATAAGGCAGAAGTGATGCACACTGTCCACAGATGATGGTCCAAACACAACAGCAAGAGGTGTCAGCTGTGTAAGAGCATTCACTTTAGATTTGAAATACAATGCAGATGTCTGTTGACCTGAAAAACCATAACATAATTTCAGCAATGCAACAGCGTTTGAAAAGATGACATCCAGTTATCACAGACCCGAAGGACACAGAACGGTAAATTCACTAGGTGTGATTTGCGGTGCTGCATAAAGATCTTGGAGAGAAGTTGGGCCCTGTGTTTGCACAAATTGGAATGCACTCTAAACCTGTTTATCTAAACAATCACTTGCAATATAGGCTTTTATGAAGCAATGTAAAATAATGTAATAAAAATACATCCGTTGGACTGGAAGTTACACATGCAGTGGCAGACTTAATCCAGGTGATCTAAGAAGATTATTTTCAGCAAATTGTGGTTTGAGTTCCGTTCTGTGTAAATTAATTACAGTTTGTTTGTAAATGTGATCTTCCTCCTCATATATTTTAGATTTCATGATGATTTTGTAATGGTTTGCAATGCCCCAATATTTATCTGATAAAAATGTTATAGTTTGTGGCCATTCTCACAGGTTAAACTCAATGTGGGAATCCAGAAAACTTTATTTACCGAATTAAGTCACAGGTCTGTATGCTGTCAGTTAAAGCTCAACCCCGATATTAAAGCCACACAGATGCGCATTTCTTATCCTTTAGACGCAAAATGAAAACATCTCTCAATGACACAATCACTGTAAAAGCCTATTTTATACCATGTTGCATGTTAGTAAAAAACAACAACAACAACAACATGTCTTTTTATATAACCATAAATTATTAAACATGAATATAACTCATCCGCAATAAGATTGGTTTCCGGAACAATAAAATAAAATACAATAAAATATTTTATTTCCATGGCCTGTTTTCCCATATTTGAGTTTTAAACTTAAATGGCTAAATCATGTTGAACTAGTTAATGTAAAACCGCTTTAGATCTTGCAAAACATTTTAGCATAATGTACTGTAAAGAATGGCCAAAAGTGACTTCACCTTGACAATGAAAAAATTATTGAAAAGAAAAATTCAGATTACTCGATTAATCATCAGTCTAATCCTTAGATTACTCAACTACAAAAACAAAAAGGATTTGTTTGTCTGAGGAAAACAGTGTTGAGTGGAAAATGTGTATTTGCCTAGTATGTGCAATGCACACAAAAACTGGCAAGCCCTAGGCTGTATTTCATTTTAAAAGCATCATAAGCCTAGTAGATCATAGAAACCATTGGCACCAATAGTCTCCACAATCAACTTTAGCTTGTGATGCTTTTGAGAATTGCAGCTCTGGTCAGTCAACCCTGTGTCACTCTGTATCCTATTCAGTATTCAGCTCTGTATCCTATATAAAGTTTGTTCCCTGTAATTTCTTGTGTTCTCTCTACAATCCTATCAAACTGAAGCCATGAAAAGCCAATGAATGGACTAAATTAATAAATGATGCCAAAGGCTGCAACAGCCTGTAAATAACTCTATAAATTGCAACATTTCTGTTTTGCCTTTGACACTTATCTGAAGAAACAATACAGATCAGTTTGCTCATTATATGAGATGAAAGGCTATAAAGATTATTTCTTCCTCTCCTTCTGACTGGATTCCACATTAATAACCACATAACCCTTAAGTGCCCCTCTCACCAATAACATCATCATGCAGGTCTGTGCTCGGACAGGCTGGGGTTAGCCATGATTATCCAGCAATTTATTCTCTCCCCACAACTGAGAAGCAGAGCACCCACATGGTAATGTGTTTAAAATGTCAGTGGAGAGGTAAGGATCTCATCAACCCTTGGTCACCTAGACTCTTTGAATATTCTTATTGGCATCATGCATTAGTAATGCACTTTTGAAAAGTAAGTCAAATTTAACCTTCCCTGTACCTGGCCCCTGTCATGAATATTAACCAGGCTTATTATGTGTACATGATCTTAAAGAATTTAACCCCATGGTGCTGGGCTCCAGTGCCCAGCCACTTGGGCAATGGTGGGGGAGAAGGGAGGGTGTTTACCGTATAGAGATGGTGTTTGCCCAGTCTCTGGAATGCCTGGCCAGACTAATGGGTTATCAAGGAACAGTGCCCCAGAGATTGATGGGTCTATTGGACAGTCAGGCAGGGTTACATTGGGAAGTGTTTGTTCAGGCACAGGGAGGTGCAGATATGCTAATTTAAAGACTAATGTAGAATAAATGGTGTGGGCGGGGCCTTTCACACATGCATACAAACTGTTTCCATTAGAACTTGAGTGAATCTCACATATGAAAATAAAATAATAAACACCCACAGGCAGGGAGTAAGGCTATGCAAGTTCTGAGCGTAAATTATAAATGCTAAATAAGATTCAAATGTGCTAAAATGTCTTTAAAGTTCCCTGGGTAATTTAATCTTTGTACTATCATTTGTCCACAGACTTGTGTCATGATAGGACAGCAAACAATTGTAGGCACAAAAGAACCTCAATTCCTTTGGGTCTGCGCAGGCTTTCTTATCTGAGATAATGTGGAACAGCTTGGGTCAGTCCTCATAAAAGTCATGCTACTATTATCCTGTCAGAAAGCTTTAAAAGAGCCAGGCCTTATTATGATCTGTCTATTGATTTGATGAAGAACAAAGAACAGTCTTTTCCTCATTAGCAGTAGATGAAGTCGTAATCCACTAGGCCCGCTGCCATCTTGCCCTGGTTATTATTGTTCTACCCCATCACAGCTGCAACACTGTGCTGGTTGCCAAATCTTCACCAATGAATTTCACAGGGACTATATAAGTTATTCAGTATCGTTTAGTGTGATATCTGGTTTAAATAACCTACTAAATAAGCACAAACGTATCAAGAACAACCTAGTGCAGTCTTGCTAAGAACTACAAAATTGTATACCCAGCACCTGTTCCTCTCTCTTGCCTGTCAGTTGTCTTTTCTCTCAACATTCCTGCTTTTCCTCTGGTGTTTCAGGTATACTTCATTCAACCAGGGATTTTTTTGCCCAGGCTCCTCATCGCTCTGTGCTTCGAGTTGTGCTATCGATTAATGAGGGGCCGCACTCACAATGCAGCCCAGCCCAGTTCGGCCCTGCATCTTTTAGAGGGGGCATCGATCTGTCCTCTCTTTATCACCCTCTCTTTCTTTTTTCCTCCTCAAAGCATTTTATTCAGCGAAACAGAGAGAGGAAGATGTGAGGAGCAGAGGAGAGGATAGGATAGAACAGGAAAGATGCAGTAAGCATGCTGCCTGGGCCCTGGATTGCTAAAAAAATATTGGATTAGGAATCAATGCATTCCACTTGCCCACTGGTCATAGCAATAAATGATTATGTTGTTGCTACTACCAAGGTGCAGTCTACTCAGTGCAGCTCAATGAGTGCCACTGGGGGGCATGACTTCCCCTTTAGGCTACTTGCCGAAAACTCTTTTTTTTTTAATTGGATGTCACACCTACTGTTAAGAATGGGAGTGGTATGACAGACTAACCTGCCTCTGACATTTCAATCTGATATCCTGTCATGAATTGCAATGCTCCATTTTGGCAACTTATCAATTTAAAGCTGAAAACAAAACAATTGTAATAAGGGAAATATCAACACAATTCATTAAAGCAATACCCTATGAATGTGCATTTGACCCTTCGGCTTCAGGACTTGACATTGAAGGTATGATCATGGACAGCTTCAGTGATAGAAAGATTTACAATCAATACACACAGAATGTTCTGCTATAGCTTATCAGTTCTTTAGTGCAAGAAGATTTTCATTGGTCACTGCCAAGGCCATAGATGTCTTTTCTACCATAGGAGGACTTGTTTACACTTGGTGTCAAGAAGCTTATTGGACAATTTGATCACAAGTGGTCAGGCAAGGCACATCGCCGTTGACACCTGCATCTCTTCTGACCATTTGTGTTCAGATTTCAAAGGAAAGGATCTTTAATGACTGCATGCATCTCTCACTATGTCAGAGTATTACTGAATGATAATAAAGCAGGGGAAAACATTTCTGGACAGATTCTTCATTTTAAAGCATCAAGTATACTGCAATTTAAAACTCTTGTTTTAGGGCAATGGTTCATCGACCGGTTAGTAGGTACAGGGGTGCATTAAGGTACCTCGGGGCCAAAGTTACATGCGGCCCCCATGTTATATGTTCTACCACGCACCGTCTTCATGTTTATAATGGTGTCTCCCATTGAATGCGTTTAGATGCGCACTTCTGTGAACGTCACGGGGGAGAATAGGGTGACGGACGCCACAAATGGGGCCCAACTAGGAGTTGTGGGCCGCTTGACTTCATCCTGTGAACGTCTGGCATATTAATGTGCTCCTGGGTAGGCGGTGCATTGCTGCTCTTCCAAAGCATTCGAAAGGATGAGCACTTACACTACAAGCCACAATGTGTCACATCTATTTTTGACCGTTTTCAGCCACCTTCAAATATGATTGAAGTGGATAAACCTCAAAATGTTTTGGACACCTTTTACACCTGTCTTTATCCGTGACCCGTTTCAAATGGACAGCCCAAAATGCATATTACTACCAGGTATAAATGGGGCAAGAGAGAGAAAAAAAAATAAATAAAAAGACGATGTTTTTGGAGAGTCATCGGGCCAAAAATACAATGAGTTGCTGGGGATGTTAACACTGAGAAACATTAGGGCCCTATTATAAAAGCACTAAGCCTTAAGCGCATTTGTCATACATGCAAGACAGTAGCCATGGCCAAGAAGTTTTGATATTTTCCTGCAAGCATGTGTATAAGCGCTAATGGGCTGGGTCAAGTGCACTTTAGTTCTGACATTCTTTTCCTGTTATTGCACCGTCTGTGTCCCTATAATATATTCTATTACCTGTCAAATTGATTTAAATGAAGACATTCATATGATTTTGTTCATGTAAACTAGCTGTAAATTCTGCATTTACAGTATGGACCATTTTTGCCTTAATGTTCTTTTCAGCAATAACTAAGTCCTGGCTGTGTTTAGTGTTGAAATACTATAGGGGATGTTTGTGTTTCCTCCTGCCTCCAGACCACGATGTGTTCTCTATCGGCCTATCTTATCTGTAGTTTTGGCGATGTTACGGGTGATGCTTTACTGCTCTCCCATTGTTCATTGTTTTGTAATGTACATTTGTTATGTTTTTGTTTTATGTTTAATTTCTGTACAGCATCCTTGAGCTTCGGAAAGGCGCCATACAAAATAAGCTTAATATTGCTGTTATAATAATTGATCTACTGACACACAAATCATAGTTTTATAAGTGATTGATAACTCTTCTCTGCTGGTAGAATCCCCAAACTGCAAATGCAGGAACTTTAGAGTTTGCACTGAGAATAGACGTGCCTCTCAAATGTCTTAGCACAATAGCCCATTTCTAAGAAAAATAGCCAATTGTGCCACTTTATTAACATACAATACACTCAAAGTATGCACAGATTCAGACAGCACAAACACTACCCATGGCCACTTGCATTTTACGCTGGCATGAAAATTGCACTTAGAATTAGATGTGGAGGTATGTTGAGCTGCGCCTAGCACGCTTGCAAAAATAGAGCTCATAGTCATATGCACCGACTTTCTCTTTTCCTTCAATAGCTATGTAAATGAAGCTAATGATTGAAAATCAGATAGTGGGACACCAATCTTTGACAATTCGAGTGCTGTTAAGAGTGTTGACTATCACAGTCAATTTTTTGAACATCTTTCCTTGTCATTCGGTACAAAGAATCATCTCATTCATGTCAGATTCTTTAGTCTCTTCTGCCCTTAATGCCCTAAACCTAAACCTGTATGTGTATGGATCAAACAGAGTTCGTGAAACCAGAACAATGGAGGAAGTCACATGTCATGTCTGTTTAGCGACAATACAACATCTGTGCTATTTGAGATCAAGTCGATTTGTAAGGTTAAAGCTGAACCATTACTTAACAGAGCAAATAAAGCACTAATTAACGCATACAGTAGAGAGGGATGCTCCCACGATGACTGCTATAAGTCATTAGTCAGGCTGCATCTACTAATAAACTCTCTAAGCCCTTTGCTCTTATTAGATGTGTTAAAGGTTGAAGGCAGTCTACAGATATCGGCAAATGACTTTTTTTCACATAAACAATAACATAAATCATAACAATATACTTTCCTTTTTGTCACAATCAGTTATAATCTCAGCTGATATTTATTGATTCAGACGCAATAACATTTTTTGTGAAGTATTACACCCCCCCCCCCCCCCCCCCCCCCCTAAAAAAAAAACACAACACCCCCACACACATTTTTTCAGTGCAAGTTCTCAGTAATTTGATGTTCCAGTGAGAGAGATTGTTGGCTTTAATACAAATCATGTTTGAATCGTTTCTTTAAGACCTTAAGCCCTCCCTGGGCGTCAGGAGGATTCGGATAATGAGGCCTGCTGGGAAGTCAATCATTTCTACATCTCTTGAAAAATGGAGGGGAAAAAATCTAATTCATTTTGAGGATTAATAATAAAAAGAAACTCTGCTCTTAACTCGCAGACTTTTGTGCTCTCTAAATGTATTGGCCTTGAACTCCCTCAGTACTTCAATGCTAAACTCCCCAAACAATTTCATGCCTGCCTTCAACACCCCCCCCCCCCCCCCAATCAGAAAATAAATAAATCCCTCTGATATCGCCTTTCAGACACCTCTTTATTACGTTTCCCTCCGTTTGTCTACATTCACTCTATTGCCAAGGTTTTACACATTTTGCCTGCAAACAGCCAACAAGTGTACTTGAGATCCCAGGCCGTATTGAGTTTTTTTGCAAGTTTTATCATGAGTTTTTAGCAAGAAATAACCCCTAGCTGAAAGTTTAAATAATTTGTTTTGAAGACTCAACACAATTTTTAAGTTGACAAAACATTTTTGAAAACAGAAGTTTTTAGAATGTTCACAGAGTCATCTTTCGATTCAGTTGGCAGGGTCATTGTCAATTTCAACACCAATCAAATGAGTAGAGAAAGTGCAATCATGGCATCATCCGTTCTCTTTTTTTATGATGATTATGATACTAACAAGTTTTAATAATGACAAAATGATAATTCTCTCATCATTTACTCATCTTTATACGGTCTCAAATTTGAAGAATGTTCTGTCTTCTGCATACCACTAACAAAGGCATTTTATGGGGATATGATGCAGCTTTATACATGCAATGTGGTCCAACACTTTAAAGCTCCAAAAAGCTGCTGTACAAGTGTTCTTTGAGCACAAGGAAGTGTAATCAATTCTCAAATCCTGATCCCACCAAGGAGACTGCAGATGTTAAGATATAAATATTTGTTACAATTAGGTGAGTTTCTCACTTAAAATGTACTGTACCGCTTCATAAAATAAGTGTTGGGCCCCTTTGAGCATACTTATATGGATATAAACACATAATATCTCCATCCAAAATCTTTGTTCTCTGCATAAAGGAAGTCATACAAGTTTAAGATGGCATAAGGGTGAGAAAATAATGAGAAAATTACCATTTTTGGGTTCAATGTTTCGTTAAACTTTAATCCTAATATGCAACATCTCGGTATGCTAGCTTGAGTGCTAAATTAGCCATTTTTAACATTAAAATGTAAAAACATTTGTAGGAAAATCTTCCTTATCAAAATGCCCAAAACATTCCAAGAAGATTCAATATACATTTAATAAATTACTTCCAAATAAAGCAGGTGTGGCCGTGTTGGCTTTCAGTCTCAGAAAGCAGTGAGGCCTTGGAATGTTGGAATTATGTGATTTGAAGATTTATAGAGTATCAAAACAGTTTTTGAAGTCTTACTTTAAGAGGTGATTTTAACATTAAAATACTTACAAGTCTTGCTTGGTCCATTCAACGCAAATGCAATTCTGCTTGAGAGTGAGAAGTTCCTGAATCGGGATTAACCAGGATTTTCCTAAGAATCAGGGTTTCAGTACTTGTTAGATTTCCAAGGACTGTCGTTAACGGTTTAAGATGAAGATAATATACTACAATCCTCTCTGTAATCACAATTTATTAGTCTTAGCATTGAAACATTCAATTTTAACTTTTTAATTGGTGACACCGTCTTACCAGAGAAAGTTTTTCAACCGTCGACTACACCGCAAACGCGCAAACCCATGTTTGATAATACAGCAACACTGCCATCTTTCTGTTACATTTCGTAACGTACACCATGATTTGTTGAGCTGCACAAGAAATGTATCTGACTTTAGCTAGATGATTTAACAAGATGTGTCTGCGTCTTTTTAATTAATAAAACTGGCCAGTGACGTTAAATTTTAGCCACAATTGCACATATAACTGTTGAATCATCTAAAATGTGTCCTGTGTTTAGAGATACCCATTACCACTAGATGTAGACAAACTCTAATTATTCAGAGGTTGTGGCGCAGCCCTGCCAATTGTGTGACATGCTCATTGCAGGGACGATAATGTCTTAGCTAAATCTCTTATCGTCGCCCTTAAAATTTCAGAAACAAAAATGTATTCTGTACACGCAAGCTTGTGGTACATTTATTAAAGAAATGTTTGGTACTTCTTAGTAATAGGCTACTAGCATTTGTAAATTAGCTATAAACTGAGAAATAGTAAAAAGAAAAAAAAAAAGCCCACAAATCATAATAGGCACACATGCAAAACCAGGTAATTTTCAAAATCCTAATTCACTTAAATGTATTAAGTAGCCAGAAAAAGAAATATATACACTACCGTTCAAAAGTTTGGGGTCACTTGTCTGAAATGTTTCTCATGATCTTAAAAATCTTTTGATCTGAAGGTGTATGCTTAAAAGTTTGAAATTAACTTTGTAGACAAAATATTATTCTGCCAAAACATATACATTTATTTGATTACAAATCTAAAATTTCCTAAAAAAAAAAAAGTTTTTGAAATGGATGACTTGGATCAAAATATGAAGAAAAGAAGCCAATAAGTGCCCAACATAGATGGGAACTCCTTCAATACTGTTTAAAAAGCATCCCGGGGTGATTCCTCAAGAAGTTGGTTGAGAAAATGTCACGAGTACATGTCTGCAAAATCTAGGCAAAGGGTGACTACTTTGAAGATGCTAAAATATTACATAGTTTTGGATTTATTTTGGATTTTTTGGTCACAAAATAATTCCCATATTTCCATTTCTATTATTCCATAGTTTTGCTGACTACTATTATTCTAAAATGTGAAATAAATAAATAAATAAATAAAGAATGAGTAAGTGACCCCAAACTTTTGAACGGTAGTGTATATATATATATATATATATATATATATATATATATATATATGTTCCAGCTTCGAAGAAATTATAAATTGAGGCTTGTATGATTTGCTACATATTTAATGTCCCTGCTAAAAAAATAAAAATAAAAAAAAAATAAAAAAAAAACCCTGCTTAACCTGTTTAAATGCTTTTTAGTGCTGGTTTGGTGATGGTCTAGTAATTGGTGGACCAGCATAAGCCATACTTTGGACTGGCTAAACCTAGCTAGTGAATAGGGTTGCCACTTTTTAAGTTTTAAAATGAGGAACACTTAAATGTGGGACAAATCAACAATCCCGTATTTTACGGGACGGGTGGCAACCCTACGTGGTGAAGCTGGTTGATCAGCACTTTCTTTCTGATGAAGCTTCCTTCTGTTCTCAGCCAGCATTGCTGGTCTTTTCAGCAGGGGTAATAGATATTTCACATGTTGGTCTGACATTCAACCCCTCTTTAGCTCTTTAGATTTTTCCTGGATTAGGCAACATTGACAGTTAAAAGCATAAATATACCTGCAAGCAGCAATGACGGGCCCAAGCACAGGTCTATTTCCACCCGGTGGCTTTCGGAAAACAATGCAAGGTGGACATATGCATTTGCCATTATTCTAAACAATTTTGAAGCAATTTGGGTAAATATAAGATAACTATTTTAAAGTCTGCTGTAAAAGCCACACTTCCTACTGCCAGGTGGTGGTGCTATGACCGTGACCCAAAATAGTCAAATCCATGTGATAATCTCCATAAATTTAATGCCTTGCCATGGCAACACAATTCTATATATCAAAATCTGTTCCCAATTTAGCTTCTTCAATGTCTTGGCATAATGTTCTCTAAATGTGGTGACAGTCTCATGAATCACCTAGGTGGAGTATTAAAAAGTTCAGACACTGCAATATTAAAAAAATAAAAAATGGCAGACCTAATGACTATAATAATGAAAGTTGTCCGGCTTGATGAGAACTATATATGTAACAATTATGGTGACTGTAGGAGAAAATGGGGGTGCTACAGATGCTGTCTTGGACACCCATTTTAAAGGGGGCACTACATCAGCCCACAATGCCAAACATTTGTCTCCATTTTGATGCACACAGAAGATATGAGACACTTCCTATTCCCAAGGAAGTGTCAAGTGTTTAAAATTCCAGAGCATGTATTTTTCAAACAATTTAAAATGACCAACTTCCTGTTAGGTGGAGCTCATGACGGTGAGCGCAAAAGTTGTCTGACTTAATGAGATCTATATGTGTACTACGATTGGTGAAGGCAGCTCAAAAGGGATGTAATACAGAGCCCCCCAACATGCCCATCTTCTAGGTGGTGCTACAGATGCATTGTTTTCCGAAAGACACCATGTGGAGTAGGACACTTCGAATGCAGCCTTTGAATGTGACCATCTTTCCTGGAATTCGGAGGATGCATAAGGTGTATCCTTCGTGGGCACTCACAACCCACAATTCTTTGCTTCAATGGAAATGTCTAAATAGAATGATGCCAATTTGCCCACAAATGTGATGTTCAAACGCAAGGAATGTTAATTCCCAAGTTGAAGTACCTCAGTAGATGGGTGCAGAGTATATATTATGTATAATTAGACTAAAAGTACACCAGTAAAATATACTTTCTTTTCTCTTTACATCATTATTACACTCCTAACATGTACATCATGCATTCCCTTGCAGAGGGATACCCTTCAAAGCGCTTGTGCTTGTTAAAGAATGGCGTGATGTCATAGCAACCATATTATGTTCCGTTTCATTTTGTCCTACGAAGGCCATCTTGTTTAAATGAGGCTTGTTTAGAGGAGGGCACTCGGTATACTTAAGCCTCAAAGGACGTGTCCTACCTAGCATGCAGCCTTCAAAATGAGACACAGTCTGTGATATCATGACCACGCCATGTCAAAAATACTCCTGCAAGAGCGAGGCGGACACAGTTGCAGCAGGCAGACGGCAGAGAAATGTGATACCTATCACATATCCCATACAGAGATTATTGGGAATATTCACATATAATTTATACACAAAAACATGATATTATAGATAAAAAAATCAAACATTTTAGAAGATAAGGAAACATCACAGTTGTTTAAGCTAATAAGCCTTAAGCTGTGCCGTCAGCCAATCATTTCCCATCGTGCTTGCAGTTTGTGCAAATTGGAAAAATGCAACTGTGCTGCCTGCCTGCTACAACTACGGCCACCTCGTTGCTGGTGATCACCGGTGATCGGTTCTGTGCAGAATTTGCTAATCTCATATGAGCCTATTAAGTCTGTCCTCAATGCAGCCTGTAGCGCTATGATGTACTAGATTAAATCCACTACGTACTGGATATTTGTAACCTCCGTAAAGTTGGCACCCCATATACTGTAATTAAATCATTACCAAATCTATACCATTATAGTTTGTGCTGCAAAAATTTACATTTGTGCTGGTTCTGAGATATTACACATGATTTTTTTGGCTATGTGACATCACTTTCCACCCCATGTGGTCCAAACCGTTGTCATTAAGTTGTGCTCGATTTGTGCCATTAAAAGAAACACTATTTCCCTGAATTCTTTAAAAATAAGAATTTGGATTCGGTAGCAGTCAGGGCTGGACTGGTAATCTGGCATACCAGGCATTTTTCCGGTGGGACGACATACATTGGGGCCATTCAGGAGAGTACTGACCATCGGGAAAACCGATGGGTCTGGTAGGTCAGCCGCGAAACGGGATGAATGGGCCGCGATAAGCTAAAAAATGGACAGCGAACACCCACCCTTCTCAAATTTTTGGTCCAGTTTCTATATAAAATCCCGATTTCTCTATCCAGTCCAGCCCTGGCAGCAGTGACGTCACTCTCCACTCCATGTCATCCAAATCTCACCAAACTGGTGTCGTTCGTTTGTGCTCGATTTGTGCCATTAAAATTAATCTTGCATATTTCCATTCCTTAGAAATAACATGAAACTTTTCGGGAGCAGTGATGTCACTCTCAAACCCATGTGGTCCAAATCACTTCAAACTGGTGTCCTTCGTTTGTGCTCGATTTATTCCTGTTTGTACATTTAAAAGAAACATCATAACATATTCCTTTCTTGTTATTTAAAAAGATAGCTTTTGGGAGCTGTGAAATCATGCAGGCTAAATCTTAGACCTTCGACCAATCTTAGACCTGCAAGTTCTCAAACGGGCCTTGCAAATCTCCCGTTCAAAATGCTCACGCAGCTAGATTGGTTCGCGCCGGAAGACCTGAAGGACGCGTACTTCCATGTCTCCATCTTTCCTTGACACCAATCCTCCCTACGGTTCGCGTTCGTTGGCCAGGCATATCAGTACAAGGTCCTCCATTTCGACCTGTCCATGTCCCCTCAAGTCTTCACAAAGGTCGCAGAGGCAGCCCTTGCCCTGCTAAGGGAAGTGGGCATCCGCATACTGAACTACCTCGATGACTGGCTCCTCCTGGCTCACGCTCGAGAGTTACTATGCGTTCACAGTGACCAGGTGCTAAGGCACCTCAGCTGTCTAGGGCTTCAGGCCAACAGGGAAAAGAGCAAGCTCACCCTGGTTCAGAGCATCTCTTTTCTCTGCATGGAGTTAGACTCAGTCTCAATGAGAGCATGCCTCACGAACGAGTGCGCACAGCCAGTGCTCAGGCGCCTCGCTCTCTTCAAGTCCAGCACGACGGTTCCTCTAAAACAATTCCAAAGGCTCCTGGGGCATATGACATTCTCCGCCACGGTCGCACCACTCGGGTTGATGCATATGAGTCCGCTTCAGTGCTGGCTTCAGACTCAAGTCCCGAGATGGGCATGTCGCCACGGCACATACCGTGTATTAATCACCCCTTCCTGCCATCAGACTTTCAACCCTTGAACAGACCTCTGTTTAATGCTGACAGGAGTCCCCCTACAGCAGGTGTCCAGATGTGTTGTTGTCGCCACAGACACCTCTCAACTGGGTTGGGGCGCCATGTGCAACGGGCATGCAGCCGCTGGCTCCTGGATGGGGCCCCGCCTGTGTTGGCACATCAACTGCCTTGAGTTGTTGGCTGTATTCCTTGCCCTGCGGAGGTTTCTCCTACTAGTTCGGGGCAAGCACATCTTGATCCGTTCAGACAGCACCACGATGGTAGTGTACATAAATCGTCAAGGCAGCTTGCACTCTCGTAATTTGTCACAACTCGCCCACCATCTCCTCCTTTGGAATTTGCCGCGACTCAGGTCGCTGCACACCACTCACATCCCAGGTGACCACAACATGACAGCAGACGCGCTGTCGAGACAGGTCGAGACAGGTCGAGAGAGTGGAGGCTCGAACCCCAGGTGGTCCAGCTGATCTGGGACTGGTTTGGCATGGCAGAGAAAGATCTCTTTGCCTCCCAGGACAACTCCCATTGCCCGCTCAAGTACTCCCTAACGGAGGCCACTCGTGGCACAGACGCGCTGGTACACAGCTAGCCCCGGGGCTGCGCAAGTACGCGTTTCCCCCAGTGAACCTTCTTGCACTGGTGCTGGGCAAGGTCAGGGAGGATGAGGAACTGGTCACCTTAGTGGCTCCTTAATGGCCCTGTAGGACCTGGTTCTAGGATCTCACACTTCTCTCGACAGCGCCTCACTGGAAAATTCCCCTGTGGAAAGACCTTCATTCTCAGGGACGGGGCACCCTCTGGCACAAGTGCCCAGACCTCTGGAACCTCCACCTCTGGCCCCTGGATGGGACACGGAAGACTTGAGCAGTCTACCACCTGCAGTTGTAGATACGATCAAACAGGCCAGAGCTCCCTCTATCAGGCAGCTTTATGTCCTCAAGTGGCGTCTGTTCACAAATTGGTGTTCTTCCAGATCTGAAGACCCACAGAGATGCGCAGTTTGGTCAGTGCTTTCATCCCTGGGGAGAGGATGAAAAGCCCCCTTGCGGGTTCGAGCACACTCCACAAGCAGTGTGGCATGCTTGTGGGCACTGGCCCATGGTACCTCCCTAGCAGACATCTGCAGAGCAGCGGGCTGGGCAACCTTTGCTAGATTCTACAGGGTTGAGTCAGTCTCGTCCTGTGTTTTGTTAGGTCCGAGCCTGTAGAACTCTGTAATACGGTACAGCCAACCGGGTGTTCCGCTTGCACCTTGAGCCCTCCACCATGTATAACTTCTCTCCCAGGTTAGTCACTAAGCTCTCTGTTATGTTTTATAATGATCACACTGACACAGGGAGTAGCATCAACTTATCATCACTTTTACTTCCATCTAACTGTCTGTTCAGACCCAAGTAAGTGAACCCATCGATTCGTCAGACATAACTGAATGATGCAGCACAGTCAAACTCTATGCATCACTGAACACTAACTCAATGCATTTATAAACCCCACTTGATAGAACACAACACTCTCGCTTCCTGGATGCTCTTCATCCCTATACCTCTGGCCTGCGAGTTCAGCAGAGGAATTCGCCGCCAGACCCACCATGAGTCAAGTGCTCCGTGTTGGGTTTGGGCTTCACAGGCATAGTTCCCACTTCAGGCAAATCCCTGTGATATATTTTCCGCGGATTGGTCCCCTTGCTGCCAGGACCCGCGTCTCTCTTGGGCAGTCTCTGCTGTCCCCCGGTCACCATGTCTGTAGTAGCTCCTCCCTTGTCAGGCAGGATCTACCACCGCACAATGTCCATGTGTGGCTTGACAACCCCCGTGTGTATTGGCCATAAGTTACCTCCCCCCAGTGTGGGGAGGTTGTGGTCTCTGCAGGGACTTTGCCTCCTAAAAGAATAGGAACGGGAAAGGACGCCTTCCCCGATGCCTCTATACCGTTAAGATAGCCCCAGCCGCTTCACACCCTATGCGAGAGACATAGAGAGAGAAAAGGCCATGGCTGCCAGGCTTGCTCCCATGCTAGTCATGTCACCTGTTCCAGTGTGGGTATTGAGAACCTAAGAGCAGTATATGACACCTTAAATCAGGGAATGGAGGTTACAATAGCAAACAAGACGATGTCTATACAAACCTTTTTTTTTATTTGATTTATTTATTCAGAAAATTAGCCAACAAGAGATTTGGAATCATTCAAAATTGTTTAAAAAGCATCCCAGGATGAACCTGAAGTTGATTGAGAAAATGAACTGTGTGCAGAGCTGGAATAGCCGAAAGGAACTGAAGAAGTTCAAATAGAAGCTGTTTCTGATTTGTTTTGGTCACTGCACAATTTCCATACTTTTATGTTACTTCTTAGTTTTGGTGATGTTATACTTTTAAATCTAAAATGTGCAGTAAAAAATAATAAAGAATAGGCAAGTGTGATCAAACTTTTCTAAAGAGTTCTATTCATATACAGAGAGGCCATTAACATTGAGCACATTTTTGTGTTCGTCTGTGCAATTTATAATTGATTTCAATGTAAACGTGTGCTAGATAGAGGTCTTTGATGGCTTGCTTGTGTTTTTAGATGCCATGTCAAGTTAAAAATGAACATAAACTGTTAAACGTCTAGAGTCGAGACACATACGTTTTGCTCTTTTTTGGCGCTGCATGTATTTTTATTGCAACAACAATGTATTCCAGCATGTGAACAGCACCTAACATATTTTCAAACATTGCACTGAAATTTCAAACTAATATTTTTAATATTAGCTATAATATAGGACTATGCAATTACACAAACACTGTCAACACAAGTCTGCCAGCTTTCAGCTTGGGCCCTAATAATAATAATAATCCTTAGAAGAACAATAGGGCCTCTGCACTTTCAGCGCTTGGGCCCTAATAATAATATCCTTACATGAACAATAGGACCTCCACATTTTAAGTGCTTGGGCTCTAATTAGAAAGTCAAAAATGGGCAAAATTCTGTCTTATCAACTGAGAATAATCACAAAGTACAAGGGAAATTCTGAAGTAAGCGTAATCATTTCCTGAGCATGCTAATGTCAAGCGGATGATTAAACTTAATAAATATAACAGAAACATAATATTGTTTCCTGAGGAAGAAATACATTTAGGTTAAGCATGCCACTAAAGTATGCCAAACTTTAGGATAAGCCAGGTCAATCAACACAGGCCATGTGTAGATGGAGCTGAGCACAGATATAAGATATGTGTTTTTGTAGAAGTCTATGAATTGCTGAATACTGAAAATGTACAACTAAATTAGTAATTTGATGCCATCCTATAGCTTAATTTCATAATAATGTTAAGTGATTCTTTTCCACAATATTTATCAACATGCGCCTATATGCAACTAGGCCAGACCTTACTGCAAAACAAAAAAAGTGAGTCGACATGGAGTGGTGCATCAGGGGGAAGATCTTGAGCAGGTCACTCTTAGAAAGTAAGGATGTTGATGGCTAGTGTGATGTATAACTTCTTCCTTCCTCTGAGCTCAATGGCTCCCCTAATGGGCGACCTGGGGCCTCTTGGTGGAGTAGTTGTCATTGCCTGTTTCCGGTCCGCAAGTGTGGGAAAGTGGACGAGGCCTCTGCTGAACCCCCCAACCCATCTATCTGCCTGCTTCCTGACCGCCGCTAAATATACCGGGCCTTTTGTTCCGCACAGGCCCAAAAATACGCTGGCGCTGACATCAAAGATGTTCTTTCCAAGTTCCTCCCGATGGCTTTTTCAGCCACTGACGTTCTTCCCGCTTGGCAGTGGGATTTTCCTGAATGCTGTGAAGTAGCAGGAATAGAGAAGAGAAGTGGGAAAAGGAAATGTATGTAGCCATCTGAGTCACTGTATTATCAGAGGTTGATTACGCAGTGAATGACAGCCCTGTAACAAATGCTAAATACTTTTTTTAAGTACAGTAATGTTTGCACCAATGACAATGACAATAATTTTCTTCTTTTAAGCTTTTATTCTGCTGGTTATATGAAATAAAAATTCAGTTTTAACGTATTGGATTTTCTTGCTTGTATTTAATCTCTACTTGTTTTTGAGAATGTAAATGTTTCACATGTGTTGATATAGCATTTGTTCTATATTGTAGCTACTGCTTGAAAGGGTAAAATTATTTGAAACTATGACAGGACTGCATCGATCATCACTCTTTGCCTATCATACGCTACTCTTTGGCTAATCAGCTAATTAGGTCTCTAGTTTAGACTCCAGTGGCTAAACAAAACAACAACAAAGAGGGCTTAATTCTCAACCTTTTTATTATGTCACCTTCCTAAAAATCAAACAACATGCAATTCCCTGTCACGTAGAGCTCACCGAAATAACAACATGAGTACCGCGTGAGGATAAGCAATTGCAGTAGAGTGATTTAGGGTGTTTTCATGGCTGTAGCATGCTTAATTTGTTCCAAAACAGGGGCTAAAATAGTAACAATGTTGCTCTTTCTTCATGGTTCAGTTTGCTTTCACAGGGTTATATTTTAAAACGGACCAAAATTGGAAAAATTTCTGTTGTGTGTGTTTTTTTTTATCCATCATTAGATGCTTTTCTATTATTTCTGCATTCAAAAGTACCTGTTCTCATGGTCACAAAGCTCTCTCTCTCCCTCCCTTAGTCACCCACGCACTCGCACACACACACATTCTGTTCACAGTGAGAAGCCACATTTTTATTTGTCAAAAAGTTTCAGATGCCATCCTACCTGTGTCTGTTCTGCTGCTATCCAATAGAGAGAATCGATCGTTAAGATCGACCTATGTCTAATATAGCCGCCAAAAGGTTATATCCATGTTTTGATGATGAATTACAGTGATAAGCTGACCTACAGATTTATTCTCTGTCCAGGTGTTCTCAGACCAATTGTTTTTGTGCAGATCCAAGTGTGATTGTCGTGTTCATATGTGCCTATAAGAACCGAACCAAGGGAGAAAACGCAACAGCTTCCAAAAGAAATTCTGCAAAAAATCAAGTTGTGAAAACACCAATAAGATGTGATTCATGGAGTAACTTAACCTTGTGAATGTGCATGATTGTGTATTTATCCCATTGAGGCTTGTCGCAGAATGTATACATCAATATGCAGCTTTTAGAGAGTAAAGATTTTACATTCAATAAAAACAGACTGTTGTGGCTCCGCTTTCAGATGTCATTTGAGTGTAGGAAAAAAGGCAGGAAAAACACTTGGTGAAAGAATCACCATGGATTATTATTATCAGCATTTCTGATAATATGTAGCTGAGTACAATGAAAGTGTTCAAATCAGCTTAATTTCTTGTCAGTCCTTTAGTAAAAGAAGTTAATTGGTCACTTGACAAGAGTGCAAGTGCTCACCCCGGCAAGAGAAAGATTTTTTCCAGCAAGTCTGATGTGCTTTTTCAGTTTTTGAAGCCATTAACTCAGCAGGGAGTCCCGACATTCAAGGTATTAACAACCTCCTGCTGGCATACAAAAATGTGCGATTTTAAGTGATTTAAGCGATTTTATCACACTACAGTGATGTTAACATGTGTAATATTTGTGTTGTGTGGCTATTCTTTTTAAACAGTGTGTACTTTAATGTTTATGGACTGCTCCATTCACTTCTGTCATAAGCGCTTTACTGTAACAGTCATTTTTGCTTTTTTTTAAAAAAAAAAAATAAGCAATGGATGAGTCAAAATATATATTTTTTGTGTTATTTAACATTATGCCCAAATACTACGGACTGAGCTAATATTCTTTTAATATTTGGTTTGTGCTTTTCCTGTCAGCTTGTGAAAACAGGTAGAATGGGCCAGCTTTCAAAACTTACATAATTTACAACTGAAAATATTTATGTTCAGAGTCTCCCTTTAAAAGACTGAATGGTCCCTGCTCTTTACTTGCATTGGAAGGCAGTGAATTTGAGTGAGTACTCAGATTTGATTGAAAGCTCTCAATAATTTATGTCTTTCTTCATTGGATTGCTGGAATTTAACAATTCATTTTGCTAAAATTTCAGCCTCGGTTAACCTTATTCCCTTATCTTGCCTCTACCTTCTGTACATGTTAAGAGAAAGAAAACATCACCAAGGCTGCCTTGATCATCAGTAGCCGAGACTTCCTGGCTGAATTGTCCACCTATTTTTCCACTTTCCTTTAGGAAGGACTGGGCAATTCTATTCTTTGCTTTCCTCTTGCA
This sequence comes from Moxostoma hubbsi, assembly GCA_032164185.1. Classification (NCBI taxonomy): domain Eukaryota; kingdom Metazoa; phylum Chordata; class Actinopteri; order Cypriniformes; family Catostomidae; genus Moxostoma; species Moxostoma hubbsi. The sequence goes on along the minus strand of JAVLUX010000151.1, from coordinate 2,395,504 downwards.
TCAGGTTTGTTAAAGCAGAGCGACTGGTTATTGATGGTGTTAAAGTTGAGAAATCACCCAGGCTCTGGTGACAAAGGCCTTTTTTGACTCCTCTGATACATCCTTTCAAAAGATACAATGACCCATTTTAATGTAAAAAGCACTATTTTGTGCATTACTGTATTTATCTTTTCAAGTTGGGATGCAGTTGCACACTGTCATAGAATTGATTAGTATTTCGGTGTGCACAAAGTGGCAGGTTATGAATGGGCCCACAAATCTTGAAATATAGATTGTGTGAGTGAAACAGAACAGAAAGTGTTTTAATGCTCTCTCCCACATTTGCATCACTCTCTCTCTCTCTCTCTCTCTCTCTCTCTCTCTCTCTCTCTCTCCCTCTCTCTCTCTCTCTCTCTCTCTCTCGGTCCACTCCTTTTGATTTTTCTCTCTATTTACCTCCAAGGTCAGTGGTTAGGTTCAGTCAAAATTATGTGATCAGCAATTTGCAGCATTTTGAAAAATGCAAGGAATGCAACAGTGTTTCCTGTTTCCAGCTTTCAGCCACCCAGGATTACACACACACACACACTCACGGCAGGTACAGCAGTGATCATATGCGCCAACCAGTATCACACATTCAAATCCATATCCAGAGAGTCTTTAATGTATGTCTATAAATTACATATCTTTTCAACCATATTGTACTGTACAAGTGATATTTCCATTATCATCCCCAATATGTTGGACTGTTCTAAGGACAATTTTATTGCTCAAAGATCTTATTTATGTTTATCTGAAATTTAAACTTAGATCGATGTTTCTCACAAAATTCTTATAGGAAAAATACAAAGAGAAACTTTTGACTTTGAAAATTTTTGATCTATAGCATGAAAGAGCATAGAGATATGTAGTACTTTGCCAAAGTCTTTAGCACATTATATTTTTCACAAAAGCATTTGTCTTAGGATGGTTATTTGATATATTCTGCTTTTAGTGTATCAGAAGGAAATATGAATTTAGATTTCAACATTCACTTTGCAAATAGAACTGAATAGAAGAAGAACAAGGACCTCGACAACGATGGTATGGTCCTCAAAGAGCCCAGATATCAACATCATTTTGTCAGTCTGAGAATACAGAGACACAAGCAATTGAGACACTCTAAATTGATAGAAGAACCATTGCAAGTTCTCCAAGAAGCTTGAAACATCCTGTGTTTATGTTTGAGCTCATGATCTGTGACTTTTAATTGCAGACTTTGATATTTACAAATGTGAGCACAGAGTTGGGTGTAATTTAATTACAAAGTAACTAAAACATTTTTAGACAAAAATGTAGTGTAATACATTACATTTTAAATGCTTGTAATCAAATTGCAGTTATTGATGTTCAGGAGAGTGAATAACTTACACTGTAACATTAAGATAAAGTTCTATTCGTTATCATTGGTTAATGCATTAGGTAACATAAACTAACAGTGAACAATACTTATTTTAAAGAATGTATTAATCTTTGATAATGTTATTTAAAAAAAGATATGTAATATTTTATTATTAGTTCATGTTAACTAATGTTGTTAACTAATGTTTACAAATGGAACCTTATTGTAAAGTGTTACCACGTACACATAATTCTAAAATAATACCATTTATGTAGAATGCATTTAAAATCTTAATTATATTTTAATATTTGCAGGGGGTTTTTTTGCATTTCTGTGAATGCTGAAGGGTACCTAATGTCTCGGTTAATGTCGTAACCTCCGTTCCCTGATGGAGGGAACGAGACGTTGTGTCGATGTAGTAACACTAGGGGTCGCTCTTGGGAGCCCGATCCAACTTCAGATCTTTGAGAAAAGGCCAATGAGAAATTGGTGAGTTGAATTTGCATGCCACTCCCTCCCGACATAGGGGTATAAAAGGGAGATCGGAATGCGGATTCATTCAGGTTTTGATGGAGCCGAGACAAGGTCCCGGACATTACAGCGGTGCAGTTCAACCTGTGAAAAGAGGGACACAACATCTTGTTCCCTCCATCAGGGAACGGAGGTTACAACAGTAACCGAGATGTTCCCCTTCTGTCACTCACTCGATGTTGTGTCGATGTATTGACACTAGGGGTCCCAATATGAAATACCACAAAGGCTGAACTGGTCACGTGAACTGCCGATGCAGGTGTAGGCAAGCTACTACGAGCACAAGAACAGATGCATTCGGGCTGCAAGGAGCCTCCCCAGACACCCCAAAACATTGGGTGCTTCCCCATAGCTCTGAGGTGTGGGAACGTGACATGTCCAGTATGGGAGCAGGCCGCGCCGGCCGTAGCCTTTTCTCTCATAGTCTTTCTCTCCACTTTGAAATTACAATTGGCTGGGGCCCTAAATGCTTATAAAATTGCCAGGGAAGACATTATTTTCCATTCCTATTCTTTCAGGGGGAAAAGACACCTCAGCGGCCACACCCTGCCCTTCTTGGAGGGGAGGGTATGAAAGTGGTGGATACGTCATATGGGCCCACCGGGCCACACATGGGAGAGGTGTGGTGGTAGGTCTAACCCTTCATGGGGGAGGAGTTTTCTACAAGCACAGCAGCCGGGCAGAGGAGACTCTGCCAAGGGAGATGCGGGTCTACCAAAACAGAGAAGGGAGACCATATTGTGGAAAATATCCCTGTCTCATCTCGGCTGGAGGGACAGGCTCTATCGCATTTTTCTGAAGGAGGACGATGATCTCTGCCCGGAGGACGGCGGCACTCTCGTCCTTCAATAACGTGAAGAGAACGTGGCAGAACCGGGGCAGACTTCTGGCGAATTGGCGAGTCAGATGGTTCTGGCCAACCAGCGCAATGGGTTGGAGAGTGAAACCATGCGTCCAAGTGACTAAGGAGGAGGGGTTCTGGGGCCATACTCGAGACTTGTCACCAGCGGCTGGCCAGGGGTGTGGTTTGTGTGGTGAAGTGAGACACAAGAAGGTGGGGGGCCGTGTCCGTGATGCTCGAACTGCCGGTGCCCAGTGTGTGGTGGGGGAAGGGGCAGCGATGGTGACCACTTTCGCTGTGACCCGAGGAAGGAGGAAACTGCTCTTTTTTTGACAATGTGGGTGCGGCAGCCCAAATGGCGAACAGATGGCATCTGCACACGCTTCCCCAGTGTGCTTACTGCCCAGGCACGTGAGGCAGTGATCGTGACCATCAGAGGTGGAGAGGTAACGACCACATCCAGGAATGGCACAGAGATGGAAAGGCATCTTTAAAAAGACGCGTCTTTAAAAATGACATTCAACGTCACAGTGCCTTGCTCTAATATAGGAAACACACTCTTTTAGAGAAAAGCTCATCAAAGCGCCCAGGGGTGTAATCTGCAGCGGAGTGCAGAGTGGAGAGAGAATCGCTGGAATGCGCCATATATCCAACAGCAGAAGCTCTTGAAGAATCTAGTGAATGGGAATGGCAGTGGTATTCAGCTGGCTGTATTATGACCGCTCAGCTCCGAAGAAAAATTCTGAATGAATCCGCATACCAGTCTCCCTTTTATACCTGTATGTCAGGGGAGTGGCATGCAAAATGAACTTGCCAATTTCTCATTGACCTTTTCTCAAAGATCTGAAGGTGGATCGGGTTCCCAAGAGCAACCCCTGGTGTCACTACATCGACACAACTTCGAGTGAGTGACAGAAGGGGAATGAGTCATTGTAAGGGAGAAATGTGTGTCAATGAGTGAATGACTTATGTTCGACAAAGAACAAAGAGGATATATTGAATCTGTTTTTAATTTCTTGAGCGAAAAAGACAAAAATATCTGTGGTGTCTTAGAAAGTAACTTAAAAGTTAAGTAATTAGTAATGTGATAACATTTTTGATGTGCTATTGAGATATTAAAGAGAGCTGTGGGTCTTTCCTGTGGGTGCATGTGCTTGTCTCTCATTATGAACTATTACAAATCACATAAATGTATTATATGGATTATAATAACATAAATAAACAGACCATTAGGAAACAAACATCGCTTCTCTTACCACACCAGTGACAAATCTGATATTCAATGACTTGCTCCCAAATTTTCAGAGGAAAACAGACTCAGTCTAATATAATGTGGGGAAACCCTCAAAGGGCCTGGGTCAGCACTATCGTTGTGAGAATCTCTCCCTTCCTTGCCCCCAAGGGAAATGTATAACAGCTCTCTTTTTTTAGACAGGGGAACACAAGAGGATATTGGATCACCACAATCGAGAACATCTGCGTGGAGATTTTGCACTGCTCATTCCCTCTAGTGCATGTGTGTGTGTGTGCGTGCATTCTGTCACAATTTACTCACCCTCTTGTCATTCCAAACCTGTAAGACTACATTTATGTAACACGGTTCTTGTCAGGGCAGGGAAAAAGGACACAAGAACAGGCTTCTGCACGGAGGTAAGGGTTTCTTTAATTCGCCAATAACTAACTTGAACATAAAATATACTGAACAGTAGTAACATAAACTCTCTGGGAAAAACTCTCTTGGGTTGCCAACACTGGACTGGCGTGGCTCTCTCTCTGACTGGAGGCACTCAGGCTCTTTTATGCCGCTCTCCCCGTACTCACTGAAATTAGAGACAGGTGTTAGACATAATTTAGCTCAGGTGCAAGCGCCCTTACCGCTTCCCCTCTCCGGACGGGCGCTTGACCACACCCCCGCTGCCACAATTTATTATGCTGAATACAAAAGGAAAGTTCATACACTGTAAATTCTTCCTGAAATTAACCCCATTCTGCTGAATTACTGACAGGCGCCATACTCCATCAGATATTTTTGCATCAATTCAAACTCATTCAACTTTCCTTGTGGCGCTAATGATAGAGCATTGTGCAAGCTATCTAAAGACATGGGTTCTGCTCCCATGGAAGCCAGAAAGTAATTGCGTTCACATGAACAAATGTGAATATGATTTAAAGGTTGCACTTTCACACTTGAATAATATCTTCACTCCACTGATGGTTAGGTTTAGGGTTGCAGTTTGGGTAAGGAGGTAGAGTTAATAAAATATGCATTCCAATTGACTGTATTACATTATTTACCTCGAAAAATACAACTTGCTTTTGGCTCCACCATGTGGACATTTCACCTCAATGACACTTCCAGCTTCTGCTACTGGGGACAGTAGTTTAAAATTCAATAAGCACAGACCGATTTCAGCAGCAGAACTTTTGACCTACGATAGCTGAATTCAAATGTGATCAGCCTGGTGCCACTGTTAATGAGATCCTCTCATAGCGATCATAAAAGAGCAATGCACGTTAGACTCTGTTTTTAGACACTATCCACTGCTATTTTATTGAAAAGATGGAGGGAAATCTTCATTAAAACTTCTTTTGTGTTCCGCATAAGGAAGAAAATCATATGGGTTTGGAATTACATGATAGTGTGTAAATCACAATGTAATTTTCATTTCTGAATGAACAATCTCTTTAAGAAAATGAGAAACACACACACAGATGATGAGAGAATCATGTTACAAAAACATGCCTGTTTCACGTTCAACCCATGCTATCTTGTCCCTAAGAGGCCACACTAACTTTTCTTCAGAGACATGCTCTCTATTTCTCTCTCTCTCTCACACACACACACACACACACACACACTCACACTAATGCCCTTTAATGGTAGTGCAGTGTGTGCTGCTTCCCTGGCTGGGGACAAATAACAGATATTATCCTCATCGTAGTTTGGCCTCTTTGCGCAGCTGTAGCAAGGGTCATCAGAGCAGAGAGAAACACAGCCACTCGATATGCACACAACCAGAAGATCTCAGCATTTCCGCTATTAAAATGACAAGGCTTCATGGACCAAGCAAGGGCAGATCTATATTACAGCTGCAGCAGTAGATCCATAATACCATTGATTGACTCGTGCACACACACACATATGCATGTAGGCCATTACATGGAGAGAAACACATGTCAAGCAAAAGTTACAGATATGGGTTGGAAAGATGGAAAAGATTATATGCAGTCTGACACCAAGGCGGACTTTGGAAACATTGAACACTTCCTCTGAAAAAATAATTTTCTTGATCAGTATTTTTGTCTTGTTTTTTAGTAAAATATACATAAACATCTCTAAAACAATATAAGTTCACTTGAGAAGCAAAATCTGTAAAAAAAATTAAGCTTAAAGGGATAGTTAACCCAAAAAGGAATCATTTCTAACTCTTATGCCATCCCAAATGTGTATGACTTTCTTTTTTCTGTAGAAAAAACTAATGATTTTTAGAGGAATATCTCAGCTCTGTAGGTCCATACAATGCAAGTATATGGTGAACAGAACTTTGAAGCTCAAAAACCACATAAAGCCAGCATAAAATTATTCAAGAAAATGTAATCCATGTCTTCTGAAGCAATATGATAGGTGTGGGTGAGAAACGGATCAATATTTATTTTGATCCAGAAGGTGGTGATAAGCATGAAGAATGTGAATCGTTAAAAACAAAATAAGAAGAATGTGGAAGTGAAAGTGGAGATTTATAGTAATAATAAAAAAAGTTGTTACCAAGATATATGATTAAAAAAAAGGTAAGTACATGGTACTTTAAGAGCATACATAAATACACACATAGGGCCAACAAATGGAAGCGAGGAAGAGAAATCAGATGAATAAGGATGAAACGTGGCTTAAACACACACACACACACACACATGCTTGAGCAGGAGCTGGAGGAGCAGAATTCCAGAGACTGGAGAGCCGTGGGGCCGGCAGCGGAAGTGTGCTAAAGCTCTCTGCAGTGACCCCTGACCCTGCAGATACCATTCCCATCAACTCCTCCTCCAGCTGTCTGCACTCAGCCACCCAGCAGGCCCACAAACCACCCTCCTCCCTTCCCCTCCCCCACTCCCTCACTCTTTCTTTCCTCGTGCTCTTCAGTCTCCCCCGCCACACATCACTCAACCACCATGCTAACCTTTCATCGTGTACAGTCCCACCTCAGCGCAAAGCATGGCTCTTTTATTACAACTCATTGACCAAACTGCTCTGTTCTTAAGAAGGTGAATCTCTGGATGACTAATATTTTAATAGTGTTTTCTGTTGTTTCTAATTCTGTTTACCTAAATGTAACTTTGTAAGAATAGAAACAAATACAGAGTAAAGTAAATACATTGGCCCCTAAAAGTATTTAGACCCTTAAGCCACACTTAATATTGTAAAAATGAGATACCAAGTTGCATCTGCAAGCAAATAATGCTAGAGCTTTTTTCAGAATTAACTTCACTTTTCTGAGCCACTTTGGCAATGAATTTTAACCAAATGGTTCAAAGTATGTGAAAAACAGTCCCTGGAAAAGATGGTGCTGGATGGCAGTATATGTTGCTCCAAAATTTGTACATATCTGTCTATAATAATGGTGCCCTCAATGGTCCTTTTCCTCTTTAGCCCAGAGAACACAACGGCTGTGTTTTTAAAAAAATATTTGAAATATGGACACATCAGACCAAAAACACAGTTCCACTGTTCTACTTTCTATATAAGATGAGACTGAGCCCAGAGAAGTCAGTGGCACTTCTGGACAGTGTTGATGTGTGGCTTCTGCTTTGCATAGTAAAGTCTTAACTTGCATCTGTGGATGCAGCAGCAAGTGGTGTTGACTAACAAAAGTTTACTAAAGTAATCCCAAGCACATTTTCATGATATATATTACAGATGAATGATGTTTTTTGAGACAGTGATGTCTGAGGGATCAGAGATCATGCTCATTCAGAAGTGGTTTTAGTCTTGCCCTTTACACACCTAGATTTGACCAGATTTCTTGAATCTTTTAACTATATTGTGAACTGTAGAGGGTGAAATGTCCAAAATCCTTCCAATTTGTCTTTGGGGAACATTGTTTTCAAAGTGCTGGATTATTTGCTGAAGCCTCTTTTGGCAAATTGAAAAGTCTTGAATGATCCTTCCTCTTGAAGGACTAGGCTGTGTTGGGAGGCTCCTTAATATATACTATGACAGGATTGCCTCGCCTGTTTAACATTTCCTGTTTCCCACCACCTTGTTATTTTAACTAGTCAAATTGTTATTAGTCTTAAATTGCCCCTGTCTCAACTTTTTTGGAGCATTTTGCAATCATCTGATTTGAATTTATTGTAAATAAAAATGTAAAAAAAATTCAGGTAAAACATCATATAATGTGTAGTTGTAGCGCTTTCAATATAGCTAAGGGTAAATACATTATAATTTACAAATCACTACTTTTTGTTTTTATTAGCATTTTTCTGTCCCACCTTTTTTGGGATTGTGGTTGTAATAAAGTATCACAAATATCCCAGGTTTTTTAATGTATTTGGGAATGTTGACTATTTCTTATTTCTCGAGGGATGATGGAAAGAAACTGCCAGGAATTTAAATCCCACTGGGTTGAAAATGGATCATTGGGAACATGTTAACAGAGAGGAAATCTCTCATCTCTCCCAAATTTCCTTTTTCCCACCATCCCATTGCCCAAATAAGAGCAGCAGGATCCACAGACCCGCCTCAGACTCTCTGCTGTCCCTCCTTTAAAACACACTTCACCGACTTTAACAAATAAACATCACTAGCCTCTGACCAATCACTCAATCCAGATGGGCCCTCGGCAATTCAACAGAATGTCATTTAAACTCTATTGTGGCCGTGACCTTCAGCCATGTCTAGAAAGTCCATAATTGGGATAAAATTACTTGAACTATACCCATTCATTAACAGACTGAAATGAGGAGAAAACATTTTGTACATCATTTTGGATCAACCCACGCTTTTAACAGTATTGAATACTGCTCAGGTCTTGAAAATAGAAAATGTGAAAACTAAAATGTACAAATCTGTCTTGTAGAAAGAATAAGCAGTTATGAGAGACAAGATTAAAAAGCTGTGTTCATTTCAACAAACATGTCTGACTCTTTGTTATAGGGGCAAAGTGGATATACAGCCAGTGGTGCCCTGCACTCTTCCAAATCCCTGTTATGAGGCATTGTAGGCTGGCTCCGCTCTGCCCCGGCGCTCTGGCCCTCCTCAGGCCCTTTCAGCTCTCTCTGGCGCCTGCTTCTCCATCACACCTCCACCTGTCAACAGCTCCAGCTCTCCCCCCCGCCTCGGAGACTCCAGCGCCCCCCAGGGTGGCTCAGGCCTCGGCCACAAGTCTCACCTTTTGGGAGCCACCATGTTGGAAACCAACCACTATGTATTCAAAACAGCCATAATAAAATTGTCTAAAGGTATAGATATGTTTCAATTAGATCAGTGCATACATGAGAAGGGATTTAATGTCTAAACAGTTTTTTGAAAGGCTGATGATTAGCTTGATGTGGATCATTACTTAACGAAGCATAAGGTATCATGAAATAATGCCTACTTAACAGGGAACATTCCAACAACTTTGGCTAACATCATTAAAATTTTAGGAACAAATGCTGTTAAAATAAAGGTAATGAAACATCCTGATGATGTTATTAGCATATGAAAGGAACATTCTTATAACACAGTTAGGGGTATTTGAAAATTAAATGTTTTCAGGATGATTTCACACTATGCTAACCTTTAAATAACATTCTACTGATATTTAGAAAATTGTACATTTTCAATTTCCAGTAATCAAAATGTAACGTTTGGAAAACTTTTTGAAAATAAATTTGTTAGTTGGGAACAATGAACAATATGGAAAATATTTTTTTACAGCATTTATTAATCTTGTTTAATGTGCAGGTTACAACAGGGCTAAAGGCCACATAGGGTAAAAGGCTCCAATGATTTTATTTTCTCCCAAAACACTAAATTGCAAATTTTTGAGGCAATTTGATCTAATTTTGTATATATTTTAAAATGTTGCAAATATATGAGCTAATGAAAATCCCTGAAATGAACACATTAATTTTGAGACAAAATATTTATTTATAATTTTCAGTTTTGTTTAAGTTCATTAAATGACCATTTTACAATAACTGTCCAATAAGTGAACAGATAGTATTTGGGGTAAAAAGGCCCCTATTAAACAAATCGTTGTTGTTTTTAAAGTGGGTTCACATTGACTCATCTAAATGTAATAAAAATGAGCATTTATAGAATACTTAGATGTAATGTGTTTGAAATTAACAGGAAATGGTTGACTTTTTCTGAAGTAGTTATTTTGAGTAAGCATCATCTTAATTTTTTAATTTATTAAAAAGCATCTTGTCGTCTCAGAATTATTCACATTAGTTTACAAAGTGTGCCCTATAACTATTGCCCAAACATCTACACAATATCAATTTAAACCCCCTAGGGGCCTTTTACCCAAAGTGTGGGGAAAATGCTCCCTCACCACATTTTTATTATTTTTTTTAAACAGAATTTTAAACAAAACAACCTTCTTTTTTATTTCTTTTCACAAAAATTATGTTGCGCTCTTATTCAACAAAAAAAATTATAAAAATTGAGCTTGAGACATTTTGTGACCAGAAAAAAAGCTAAATTCCTTAAGGGGTGCCTTTAGCCCCATTGTACCCTACTTTTACTATTGTTTATTTTTAGTTTGGGTTAGTTCATATCCATTAACATACAATGTGTTTACATGCCGTAACACATTACAATATACAACTTTTCATGTTAAAAATGTAGGCTACTAAGTTTAAAACGTTGACATGCAATAATACATTAACATACAACTTTTAAAGTAAAAAAAAACATATATATATTAAACTTTCAAATATTAACTTTGCGTACAAAGCACTCTTTTTCAATAATTGTATGCTCTTGTTTATTGCAATGCTTAAAATACTCTAACTTTGCATGCAAAAGCCATATTGTCTCTAATTGTTTGCTCTCGTTCACTGCAAAGCTTATATTATTTTAAGTGCCTTTAACATGCTCTCTATATAATTGCTTTGCAATTTTTTCATTTATGTAGAATTTCACATAAACCAAAAGTATTGTTAATTGTTAGCTCATGGTAACTATTGTGTTCATTTTAAATAATGTTAATGTATACAACTTTATGTTAAAGTGTTACCTGAAAAACTCTCAGCATTGAGCATTGATATTGCTCAATTATGTAAGTGATTTGTAAGCTCTAATGCTATAGCTTTTAAGTGGAACGTTTTTACATTTGGATTAGGGTGGGTTAGAAAAGGTGCATTTTTACACCCCGCTGCACTGTGATTGACATCTGCATGGATCTCTGACTGACAGCCTCTATAGCTTCATCCCTCACATTGCAGCTTTGAGCCTGACCCCTGGAGTGTCCTACAAACAGCCTGTCCCTGCCTGACAAGGGCCACATAGGGGGATTAGCTGGTTACAGAGGGCACAGGGTCAGGATGGTAGAAGATCAACCGACCCCATCCCTACTGGCACTTTATTAGCTGGGTTAAAGGTTAAGAAAGCAAGGAGCATCACTCCAGAGTCTGCTTGGGTACAGAAGTATTTTCTGACTTTTGACAGCATCGGTGTACACTGCTCTTATCCCATCAGGCTTCTTAATGAACTCTTGATAATTGTACACAACCTCTGTTTGAGTACACAGACCATAAAAGTAATCCATAAGTCTCCAGTGATTAAATCTGTATCTTCAGAAGTGATGATAGGTGTGGGTGAGAAAAACATCAATGTTTAATTCCTTTTTTCTATCAATCTCTACTTTAACTTTCTTCAAGTTTTTTGATGATTCACATTCTTCATGCATATTGTCACATACTGGTCAGGAAAGAGACTTTATAGTAAAAATATTACTTGATTGTTTTTCACCCACACCTATTATATCACTTCTGAAGACATGGATTAAACCACTGGAGTCATATTGACTACTTGTTTGCTGCCTTTATGTGCTTTTTGGAGCTTCAAAATGTTGGTCAACATTCACATGCATTGTATGGGCCTTCAGAACTGAAATATTCTTCAAAATCTAATATCTATGTTTGTTCAGTTGAAGAAAGAAAATCTTCTAAAAGCACCAGACCGATGTATGTATGTCTGAATGTATACACACACAAATAGATGTAAAAGTGTTTGCACTAGGACTGAATCTGTATTATTCATGCAGTGTCCTCATGTATAGACAAAGCCAAAAGAGAGGGTGGGTATTGAGATGTTGGGGTACAGGCCTAGAGCTTCTCAAATCAGGCATGGTTGTGTGGTGGCCAGTGTATACTTTGCACTCTTCTTAAACCAACCCCCCCCCCCCAAACACACACACAAACACAAATACACACACACACACACACACACACACACACACACATATCTCTAGTCACTCTTTTCCAAGGCCATTAGTACAAGCTGGCCTTGATTACTTATTTATGAGGCAAACAGGCAAAAGTGCGGGGAGTGGTGTAAAGAGACACAGACAAAGACCGGAACCCCCCTCGAACTGAAATTAAGATGCACCCACACACACAAGCTCACTATTTTATGGCATTTTGTTCTAAACAGACCACTTACACACATAATAATACACATAATCACTAGAAGTGATTCTTGCCCTAATGTCATACACCACAAAACTCCATATTCAGCCACATAGTACTGTGACCACATAGATTCAGTATCTGAATTAATTTGTAACTGTGGATATTGAAGTTCCTTATAAAGTCTTGCATAGCTGCGTAGAGCTTAACTTTCCCTAAACATTTCGACTCATCGTCAGAGATCTTAAGTGATCTTATGTTCAGTCATGGGCCAAGCTGAGCTGGACAAGCTCCTTTGAACATGTAATCTATTGGCCAATCAACTTGCATTCTCTCTTTTTCTCTAACATTTATTATGCCTCAGTTGTTTGCAAGTAGCCAGTTTCATTGCACCGTGATATGGGAGGCTCTGAAAATAAGAGTTGAGGGATGAGTTTCTCTGACATCCTCCTCCTTTCCGTCACCACTTGTCTAGATCTGCTTTAAGGGGATTGTATGTCTAATTGTGCAGCAGTAGGCCTTATATGCTTGATGCAGCATGTCTGCGTAAGTTCTAGGAGTAACAAGTCTTCACACTTGCTCTGTAGCAGACCTAAACTGCCAAGACCAAACCTACCAACATGTCACAACTATTATAACACCTTCATTTTATTCAGAGAGTTGTCACGACTGAAATTTGATTTACTGTACTCATAATCACAGATTAAAAACTATAGTACAAGCTGGCTATTTGAAAACATTTTATTCCATATCCTTGGCCCCATGGCCACACCCAAAACTCCACTCTGAAAAAAGCTGAAATCATCACATGGGTCTTTCATTAAAAAAAATTTCAGCATTCACCCAAAATAAATACATAGCTTTTCTTGCAACCATTTAAATAAATATCTGTGGCTTTATGATAATATAAGCAACAAAAATGTGTACTATATATATATATATATATATATATATATACATACATACACACACACACACATATATATATATATACACACACATATATATATATATACACACACATATATATATATATACACATATATATAGGTCCTTCTCAAAAAATTAGCATATTGTGATAAAGTTCATTATTTTCCATAATGTAATGATAAAAATTAAACTTACATATATTTTAGATTCATTGCACACCAACTGAAATATTTCAGGTCTTTTATTGTTTTAATACTGATGATTTTGGCATACAGCTCATGAAAACCCAAAATTCCTATCTCAAAAAATTAGCATATTTCATCCGACCAATAAAAGAAGTGTTTTTAATACAAAAAAAAAAGTCAACCTTCAAATAATTATGTTCAGTTATGCACTCAATACTTGGTCGGGAATCCGTTTGCAGAAATGACTGCTTCAATGCGGCGTGGCATGGAGGCAATCAGCCTGTGGCACATCTGAGGTGTTATGGAGGCCCAGGATGCTTCGATAGCGGCCTTAAGCTCATCCAGAGTGTTGGGTCTTGCGTCTCTCAACTTTCTCTTCACAATATCCCACAGATTCTCTATGGGGTTCAGGTCAGGAGAGTTGGCAGGCCAATTGAGCACAGTAATACCATGGTCAGTAAACCATTTACCAGTGGTTTTGGCACTGTGAGCAGGTGCCAGGTCGTGCTGAAAAATGAAATCTTCATCTCCATAAAGCTTTTCAGCAGATGGAAGCATGAAGTGCTCCAAAATCTCCTGATAGCTAGCTGCATTGACCCTGCCCTTGATAAAACACAGTGGACCAACACCAGCAGCTGACATGGCACCCCAGACCATCACTGACTGTGGGTACTTGACACTGGACTTCAGGCATTTTGGCATTTCCTTCTCCCCAGTCTTCCTCCAGACTCTGGCACCTTGATTTCCGAATGACATGCAAAATTTGCTTTCATCCGAAAAAAGTACTTTGGACCACTGAGCAACAGTCCAGTGCTGCTTCTCTGTAGCCCAGGTCAGGCGCTTCTGCCGCTGTTTCTGGTTCAAAAGTGGCTTGACCTGGGGAATGCGGCACCTGTAGCCCATTTCCTGCACACGCCTGTGCACGGTGGCTCTAGATGTTTCTACTCCAAGGTCTGGAATCGGTCCTTCTCCACAATCTTCCTCAGGGTCCGGTCACCTCTTGTCGTTGTGCAGCGTTTTTTGCCACACTTTTTCCTTCCCACAGACTTCCCACTGAGGTGCCTTGATACAGCACTCTGGGAACAGCCTATTTGTTCAGAAATTTCTTTCTGTGTCTTACCCTCTTGCTTGAGGGTGTCAATGATGGCCTTCTGGACAGCAGTCAGGTCGGCAGTCTTACCCATGATTGCGGTTTTGAGTAATGAAACAGGCTGGGAGTTTTTAAAGCCTCAGGAATCTTTTGCAGGTGTTTAGAGTTAATTAGTTGATTCAGATGATTAGGTTAATAGCTCGTTTAGAGACCCTTTTCATGATATGCTAATTTTTTGAGATAGGAATTTTGGGTTTTCATGAGCTGTATGCCAAAATCATCAGTATTAAAACAATAAAAGACCTGAAATATTTCAGTTGGTGTGCAATGAATCTAAAATATATGTAAGTTTAATTTTTATCATTACATTATGGAAAATAATGAACTTTATCACAATATGCTAATTTTTTGAGAAGGACCTGTATATATACACACATATACATACATATATATATATATATATATATATATATATATATATATATATATATATATATATATATATATATATATATATATATATGTTTATATATTCTTCTTAAATTCTTATAACTTATAAGATGCCAATTGTACCAAAGCAATACTTATTAATACAACATGAACTTTTAGTGGTTAACTTGAAAGAATGCGGACAGCACCAGTTAGGTATTCCTGTTAATTGCATGTACCTACACATTGAAACCCATACCCATATAATAGTCTCTCCTTTGAGAAGCCATTCTTTTGGGATGCAACTGTGGAAGAGAGGTCCCTTCTCACTATTTAACTGTACAGGGCTGTCAGTGTTAACAGTTAAAGCTTGACATTAATTTTGATACTTATGCACATTTTTTTTGCTCTCATGCTAGCAAAAGTAAAGGCAATATGTCTAGGTTCTGCAGCTATACCTAAAATAGACAAAAATTGGCTACTTAAGACCTTCTCTCAGAAACGGCCTTGTGAACATTACATTCTAAGCTGTTTTGCACATTGAAATTTTCCACAATGTCTTAAAGTCTTTTGTGTTTTGAAATGCTCTGATGTAGTTGTATGTGGAAATACATTTAATGAATTGCTTTTGGTTTTAGGGCAAAAATAATTTGTGATAAGGGCTTAAAAATGTGCAACCAAAATGAAGAGCCCAATTATTAAGATTGTTTTAGTAATTACAGCAGTGCAATGCAAAACAAGTGTTACTCACAAGGGACCTCTCCTCCACAATACAAAATCAGCCTTTTGTTAGTCTTAAGAATTATCCAAGCCTCTGACAAGGTTAATGTCCAACAGTAAAAGAAAATAATGGTAATAATAATAAACCGATTAAACCAAAAGGAATAAAAATACAAATACAATAACAATTCTATATACATACAAAAATATAGCAAAGGAACTTACAACGATGTGCATTATTGTGGAGAAACACACACTTGAAACTGTTTTCATTCATCTCACATCACAGTTTTGGATGCCTGTGCATCTGATTCACTCTGTTCCCAAATGTGGTACTTTACTGCTTTCTGGTCAAGTGACTATGCCCTTTTCCTTATCCCTTCGTCTTGTCAGCTGGCACAATAGTTTCCTTTTACCTCACATCCTGTGGATTATTCAGGTCAGATAAAAAAACTCTTAGAGCCAATCAGAAAAGGCCAAAGTGCTTTGAGATGTTCATGGTCCATGTATGGCAGAATAAGGGGACCCCCAATGGCCTCCTTTTACTGATACTGCTCAGGGTTGAGGGTTAATCTAAAACTTAGCTTATTTGAAATCCTTCATATTCTGCGTTGACATGATCCTAGTGGTTTTTCTGGCCAATTTGCTCAAGGGCTCTCCAAGTAATGGCTTGTTTCTCATCCTGAGAGCACTGTCAAGGTGGTCAGACAGTCACATGTGAAGTTTGGTCCCACAGCATGGTTGGATGCAGAAAAGGTCAAGAATCCTATCAGCAGTTGGAAAGCACAATGACAAGTAGAAGAAAGGAGAGTTGAGGATGCAAGAGCAGTTGGGAGAGGTTGGCGTCAGGCTGCCATGAGCTGGAAACCTGACCAGACACTTTATCTTTCAGAGTTGCTCCTCTAAATATAAAAGGAGAGGCTTCTGCTGACAGCAGATGCCGGCCTGAGACTGCACACACACACACACACACACACACACACACACACACACACACACACACACACATTTTACCTCCGTCTTTCCTTACACACTTTCATGAACACACAGTGTCTCTACCCCTCTTAGGTGAGCTTAATATTCTGATTTCAAATGGTCCCATTTTTGGTGTCAAACAGAATTCACTTACACAGTCAGATTTTTTGGTTAGGCTCACGTTTCTCCGTAACCAGCACCACTCCGTGTAGAATCTACAGTCAGCCAGCTTTCTTACAGTTTGTCCATTCAATAAGGTTGAAGAAGACACACTCAAGACTAACTTTCATGATGCTATGCAAGCCAATCCTTACAAAATACAGCCTCTGCATTTTCTGATAGCTTACTCCCTGTATGTGTTACATATGGTCTGCATTACCATACCCTTTCCAGGAAAGTCTAATTAATAAATAAATAGACAAAGGGTTAATAAAAAGGGGAAGGAGGGTGCATGAAGGACATGATGCAGGGAGGCCTGATTGGTTTAGAGAAGGTCAGTTAATTGAGCAGAATACCCTGGCTGCTTCAAGGAGGAATACAATAGGCTCATCTAGGATGTCATACAGGCTTCTCTATGGATTTGCGAAATGGTGCAGGATTGGTGGCAGAGATCTTGCGGCACACAGTGTTGGTGTTGCTGCATCGGCAGCCAGGACGGGTGGTGCGGTCATAGCCATGCTGGCACAGGGTAAGGCACAGCTTGGCAGGGGGGTAGCAGCACAGGCAGGGCAGACAGAGAGCCAAGAAGGCCATGGCACTCCAGCGTGAGCAGGCGTGAGCCGGGGCGCAGGAGCAGGGACGGTCAGCACAGTTGTCCTCTTTATCCGCTGAGCAGTGGTAGAACAGGCCTTTGACACAGCACAGGCAAGTGCCATATTCCAAGACATTTTCAGCTGAGCACAAGCAGCGCTGGCCACAGGTCCAACAGGAGGGCAAACTGCGAGGGGCACAGCACTCCTGGCACTTGCAGCGACCACAGCATTCACAGATGAAGAGGTGCAGGCCTAAGTCCTCGCCGTCAGCCAGTCCTTTGCCTAGCGAGTCAGGTTTCAAGTCACCTTTGGGCTGGGACCTCACCACAGTGGCCAGACCAGAATGAGATGGCGATAGTCCCATGAGAAGTCTCTGATCTGAGGTGGCACTGCCACGGGACATCGAGCTGATGGTACTGGAGCGGCTCAAGTGGGCCAAGTGGGAATGTTGATGCTGACTTTGACTGCGAGGCATCTGAGAATGTCGCTCATTGTGTGCACAGAAGATGCTAACCTGAGAAGCAGGCTCCAGCACAATGGGGCGCTCCACGTAATCATTACTAGCCCTTATAGCACGGATCTGGTCAATGGATAATACAGGAACCTGCTGGAGGTCCAGACCTTCAGGGTCCATCCGAAATGGAGGTACTGGATCCATTCTTCTGTCAGGGCCACCAAGGTAGGGGCTGAGTTGCAAGGCTGACCAATATCAGGGTACATCTGATAAACCTGTAGTAAGATAAGAAAGAAAGAAATCCATCATTTTTAGATTCAAAATTAAAAGTTGAAGTTTGTCAATGAAATATTTGAAGTTTAAAGAGATAGTTCACACAAAAATTACAATTCTGTCATAATTTTTTCAAGACCTGTATGATCTTCCATGGAGCACAAAAGGAGATGGCAGTCAGGATGTTAGTGACTGACCACCTCAGTCCTCATTCATTGTACAGGAAAGAGCAGTGTTGAAAAATGTTCTCGTCTTGTTTTCCACAGAAGAAAGTAAGTCAAAAAGTTTGGAACAATATTAGGGTGGCTAAATAATGACAGAATTAAAATTTTTGGGTGAACTGGGCTGAGACCAATATGGGTCCAATCTGTCGTATGTATAAAATATTTGCAGACACCCACATTTGTTTAAGTCCCTTTTACTTGGATGCTATAAAGCTTATTATAGGTTATTATTAGGCACAGAGGATGGAGAGATAATGCCGTTGACATCACACTGTAATTTAGCATCTGGAGAACACAGCTGTTGACACAAGGGAAGGGAACCAGAGCGAAGAATTTGACAGCAATGAATTGTGAGAAACTGGGGAAACCAGACGACTTAGTGTCAGTGTCAGTGTCCTGAGGTATCTCTTCCTCAGCAGCTTGGAGGAATTTGCTGCAGCCCCTGCCTACAGTCCCTCTTTTGTTAAGCCTTATCCTCCATAAACAGGAACAACATGGTTATTGGAATGTGCATGGAAAAAAAATCAGCATCCTGGAATTGGGAAACATGCTGCTTGCATTATTGAATGTCATAGACAAACAAGACTTTGGCTTGCATTGAATTAGGTTGTGAAGGGTTTTGTTTAATTCTATAGAGAAATATAGAGATAGAAGAAAATTTCTTCACATCTGTCATAGCCTTTTTTATTTATTTAGACTCCATTAGAATAAACAATCTCAGATTGTTCCGAAAATGATAGGGACAAACACATTTTTAGATGTTTAAAATACATGTTTTGAAATGATAGTTCACCCAAAAATATAAATTCTGTCATACTTTACTTACCCTAACATCTCCTTTTGTTTTCATGGTAAAAAGAAAGGTACATGGGTTTGGAATGACATGAGGGTAAGTAAATGACATCAGAATTTTCCTTTTTGGGGTGAACTATGCCTTTAAGTCAATGATAAAGAGATTGGGTAGGAAAGGAAAAATGTGTCTGATAGGAACAGAAATCCATTCACAAGAGCAGTGATTAGAAGAAGCAATGTCTGCTCCCCAAACTGTCAGCTGAATTCCTGGCAAAAGCTCTGAATACTCCCTTGAGAAAAAAAAAAAAAGGTAAGATAGCATTCACCCCACCCCCACTGCCCAGCCACAGTCTCGAGATAAAGAAGCACAGGTCGGAAGCACAAAATGCATTTGCAAATTACACAGAGGAGGAAAGAGAAGTCCTGTAGAGTAATTACATCAAACCCAGCAGTGAGCTGTAGTCAGGTCCTATCAGTCCATCTAATTATTGAAAGGGGTCTGCTGATCATTTTCATGAGCTCGTTATTTGAAGTTCGAAAACATCCCATACAGAAATCTGGTATAAGGCAACACATGTAAAACGCATATATCATATATATGCTCATTATTTGTTTTCACTGATACAGAAAAAAATGTCACATACTTGCTCAAATGTGCAACATACTGTGTATTCCAAAATACTTCAAAAACAGATTTTTTCATATACAGTATGTACATTTTCAAATATATTTTTCATCCAGATGGATGGATGGACAGACAGACAGATACATACAAACATGCATACATACAATACATACTGTACATAGATTTTCATATATGGCTAAATATCAACTTTCTGTAAGTGCAGCATTAGACTTTTAGTCTCGCATTTGCAGGCAAGCCAGAGAGGAAGTTTTGGGTTAGCTCATCTGTGTCATGTCAGGCACTTTTGGTTGCATATTTGTTTGAGCATTTGCACATGTCCTCTCCATGTGGTTTTCCTCAAGTGTGTCGGCACTTGGGAGCATTTATCACTCGCGGCTACACTTATTTGGAGTTTATTTGGAACTTTCCACTGACTTATAGTGCCTTCGTGAAGAAACAGTCTCAAACTACACCTCAAAAAGTTGTTTTCTGGGCTCTTAAGTGTAGAGTATACTTAGTTTTTCTGTATGCTGTTACATCTTGTGCATGGCAAGAGTATACTCCTTTAATCGTGACAGTGCACTATAAGTGCTTTGCGATACTCTTCAGTACATTCATCTTCAGACACATGCGCAAAAACAAAATGCAAGACGCATACAGGTGTGTGAGGTTATGAAAACTGGTGAGCACACTGAAAGTACTCATGGACTTGGCTTGCGAGACGCCAACGTGTGGAAAACCAAGGTATTCTTATCATTACAAATGACACAGAGAACATTTCAACATTTTGCAACTCCCACTTACTAGTTAGCTGCCCTCACTGACTTCATTCACATTCATTCTTCTCTACCTATTATTAACAAAATAGCCTTTTCTACTGTAGGTGGTGGTGGTGGTGGAAAGCCACCAACCATTAACTGAAAACTGCTTCCCAAAAACATTTCCAATGCTAACTCTGTCAATGAGCATGGCACATTTGCAAAGTAGACCAAAGCAGAAGCAGCTATATAAAAGCTCCTCACCCCTTCATACATATTTCCAACCTAAAAAACACCAACAGCCAGTGTGTCAAGAGGATCGATAAGCCACACTCCAGTGGCAGAGCAGGCAAGGCACTGACATCAGGGAGCCCAGCAGATCCTCCAACCTATCTGTGGCAGGGCGGAGGGTGGGGCCGGGTCGTGATGATACACACCCGGTTCCGTATCAGGCTAATCAAGCCTCCGAGAGGGATAAAGGCCGATGGCAGATGGTGGTGCGACGAGAGAGAGATCATTTACGGACATGTCCGTTATGTGTGTGTTTATCATTTGATTTAAGTTTATTATTAAAACATTATTTATATCGTCAAGCCGGTTCTCGCCTCCTCCTTGCCCGTCTAAACCCTTTACACTATCCAACCCCCAAACAATGAGCATTCTATCACTCCCTACCAAGTCCCAGAGTATTCTTCAGCCCACGTGCCCCAGAATGCAAACCAGGGAAATAAACTGGGCTATCATGCCTCTAAAATGAAGATGTTCAATTGACTGAGGATGTGTTGATTCAAGTCCACTTGCATTGTGACATTGTGTACTGGAATGTTGATTGTGTTTGTAAGTCTTCTCAGTCTTAAGCTTTGACCATGAACTCCAAATTTTTCCTCTAAATGAGGCTGAAACTTGTTGAAAATGCTTAAAGGTATAGCTGACCTCAGAATGAAAGTTCTGTTGATGATTTTTGGGTATACTATCCTTTTAAGATTTAGAATACACATTCATTTTAATTGAGTGATGACTGTGATTGTCAAAGAAAATAGGAAGGTTAAACTGCACCACTTCAGTATTTACTCTGAAACAGATTGGCTTAGACCTGATATTCCAGAAGCCACGTTCAGGATCTGTTTCTTCAATCCAGCATTCATCAAAAGCATTGCTTCCTGCAAGGTCCACGCTTTTTTTCCGGTCCAACATCTGAAGACTCCATCTTCCATTTTTTAGCGAATGGTTTTATCATTTAAGTGGATACCCTGTATTGGACTCTACAAATTTGATAGCATAACTTACATTGGATGAAGTGAAGCAAAAACAATAACCTTTCAATAATGAATTTCATTTGATTTTCAGGATACAAGTGCCCCAAGACCTGCCTTGTGTCACTTCCAAACCAAACACAAACCAGTATAGTAAAAGGAATAGACAAGCAACAGACATTTGATCTAAAGGATAAAATCTTATAAGATCATAAAGAGTTTATATCACCCAAAAATGAAAATTATGTCATTTTCTCACCCTCATGTTGTTCCATACACATGACTATCTTTCTAGCATTAAAGTCAAAATAAGATTTTTAGCAGAAAGCCTCAGTCACCATTCATTCATATATTGAAAGTAAATGGTGACTGAGGCTCCTGAAACTTTGTCTCCTTTTGTATTCCACAGAAGAAAGAAAAAAGAATGTTTTTTAGAACATAGAACAGTACTGGTTTGCAACCAAATTTTGAACTATCCTTTTAAGACTATTGTCAATTCAAGACAACACCTGTCCAAGGTTGAGACTCACAGGGAAGAGCAGAGCCTAGCACTCAGGTCCGAGCGAATAAGAGACAGCTGCATCTGGAGCAGTGGAGAGCAAAAAAAAGTGGAGAGAGGGACATGTTTACTCAGCCCTGCTTGCCATGAAGGGTAACCTGAAGACAGGCCCCTGCGCTCTGGGAGTATCAGTGCTGAGTGAGCTGTGCCTCGCGGCTCTGCTCCGGGGCTACTTGCACCCGTTACCTTGCACACATTCTTGGCCAAAGTAATCGAATCCAGGTCAGGAAGATGATGAGAAGTGCATATTATTCATAAAAGTCACCACACACCACTGACGGAGAAACTTTAAACCTCCAAACATAGAGGAGAAAACAGGCGAATGAGAAAAGGCAAAACAGTCATCCTGTGAATGATTGTTGGACAACTTTAGGATGGACACAGCTTAAGATCTGTTTATAATGGGATATATACAGACAGTAGAATGAAAGTGAGTTGTAAAGTGAGTTGTAATTTTAGTTAACCATACGCCCTAACATAAACCCTAAACCTAACTGTCAGTTGAGTAAAGGTTTAATCTTAAAAGTAAAAATCCAACCTCAGAATAGCACCCATCATTGATTATGTGAATGCAATTATTTCATGGGACTAGAACCAGTGTCTCAGTGGTTGCTCACATAATGTGCTATCAATAGTGTAAACGGATAAGGTACACATGTTTAAATGTATGCAAAAATGTCTGATGGAAGATTGCGCTTGTCAGTAACTGTCAGCATAATGGAGTTGATTTCAGGGTATCAGAACATCCTGTAGCAAAATGTTCAGTTCTTGTGTGATCATGTTGAAATACCAGTGGGTGTAGCCATCAGTTGAATTAGGTGCTCATTCTGTCTTGATGTTTGGGGACACCGATGTGATGTGGGCCAATGGCATCATGATGTGCTGCTATTTTAAAGCCTCCAGTCTGCTTTGATTGACCCATACTGCAGCTGATAAGCATCCAGCAGTTCTCCAGCCAGCCATCAGGCCACTTCGACTTCCTGCAGGCTAACTGTCATAAGAGATATCCATTTTCCATTTCTGCTCTCTCTCCCTCTCTGACTCAGATAGATTGGCAGATTGGCAATTGCTGACTGAGGCTTGATTATCTGGTAGTCATGGGGGGGGGGGGGGGGGGGGCCTGCAGAGGGCTAATATAGGCTCCTAGGGGTCAGGCTTAACTAAAGGCTGGACTTGATGTTGGCAGGCGCCGGGACCCTGGGATCTGCCCCTCTGGGTACACAGTGGGATTGAATGACAATAAACTGTATGAGATTCCGGATGTGCTGAATCTGACCCCCAGGAAGGACTGAAATAGACACTGCAGACCAGCAAGTTTGGGTGAGAGAAAAAGAGACAGAGAGAGAGAGACAGAGAAGAGAAAGGGGGAGGGTAACTTAAAGATAAGAGGAATAAAGACGTAATGAGAAAGAGAAAGACAAAAACTTAACAGAAAGATTGACAAATATGCAAGGAAACAAAAAAAGGTAACTTAAAATATCAGTAAGTATCTTCAAATAAAATCATATGCGATATCACCTACTAATGTAACAATATAAACATTTAGGCCTATCTGCTATAACTGACAGAGATTTCAGTGACTCCAGACCTTTATGGTATTGTAAACATGCTTCACTCACAAAAACATCACTCTGCCGCCCTCCACTACAAAAAATGTATCACCCAGGTCTGAAGAGTTAGTACTCTTCTCTTTGGTACTTTTCTCTACAAACAAATAGAAACTTCACGAACACTGTGTGTCGTGCGCACATGTAAATTGCTGCCCCATGTCCTCTCCCATTCCACTTCCATGCTCTCCATCAGTCCCTGCTAGCACAAACTGTGTAGTATTGACATATCCGACCTTGAGGACAATCAATTCTATGCATATACGCCTGCAGCCCCGTGCATCGGCTGGGTCAGGGTAGGACTTGAGTTTCGGGAACTATGCAGCATGCAACGGTCAACTATCACTTGTATTATGTTGTCTATGACATTATTTCTCATTCAGAGAATATCTAGATTTAGAAATATAAAAAAACGAGAGAGCCAAAAAGAAAGAATAAATAAAGATTAAAAGACATTGAATTAAAGAAGCACTTACCCCTAAAAGTAGGGCGATCCATTTTGCACCAAAAAAGTGTTTTATCTTTGTTCGTTTCTTGTTTTTCTCTCTTTCCTTTATGTTTTCTTGAGCACTTTTCTCTCTTCTGCCTCCTTATGTGTCTTTACAAGTGTCCCACACGTGCAGGCAATTCTGGTTCCTCAGCGCTCAGTCATTCCTTGTGAAGAACCCCAACAGCCTTTATTAGGGAACAGCCAGAGCACTGCACGTTCAACGAGCTCTCAGAGGAAAGCCACAATTCTCGCGGAAATGAGGGCAACTTGTCACACAGAATATCCCAATTTATTTGAAAAAGAAACAAAAATGTCCTCTGGGGGGCAAATGAATGTTGAGTTTTCAGAAGTACTTCCACAACACTGTGGAAAGAGCGCAGCAGAAGCTCTGCAGTTTGTCTTCTATCAGTACGAGGTGAGAGTGCTGGATTGTCTCTCTCTGACTGTCTCTCTCTCTCTCTCTCTCTCTCTCCCTCTCTTCTCTATCTGTGTATGGTCAGCTCTTCCTGCTCGTGCGATCATCCACTCACTCTCAAAGTGTGAGTGTGAAACAGACAGAGAGATAGAGATGGAGGGTGGGAAACAGTAAGGGGGAGAGGGAGGGAGAGAAATGGGAAAGGGGGGAGGAAGGGTGGTTGTATATGAATGGCAGAAGAAGGGAGGGTTGGGCTGGATGGGGGCACTTGGTTTTTCTGGAGATAGTTAATGGCTAAGTGGCATCATCATGCTGAAACCCAATCTCTCATTTTCTTCCCCTAAGGAACTGTTCTATATGATTCCCTTAGCCAAGCCTAACAAGATGGAGAGAGGGAGTGAGAGAACAGAAGAAAGCAAGAGGAGACAGTGAGAGATAGAGAAAGAGAGAGAGAGAGAGAAAGAAGGTATGAGTCAACAATATGATAGGTGATGAAAACTGTAAAGAAGAGGAAGAGAAAAAACATGGAACAATAAAGAGTAGAAGCGCTCTGTCAGCATTGCAAATAAATATCAACTATTCCATTCATTATTGCTTCTGTTTCCCAGACATTCAAGTATTTGGACACTTTAGCCACATTTAAAAAAGAAATATGCATGTCATTGCATTATATAACAAAATATCAACCAAGTGCACTTAGGATACAAGCACGCTTTTCACGCAAAACTTTTCACGAGAAGTTTGTTAGATTTTAAAATAAAAAATAGATATATTTTGTTCAAAGTTAAGAAGAAAGTTGTCAGAACTTATTGGTACATATTTACAGTAAATGTGATGAACTGATTTTGGCTGAAGTGTCCAAAAACTTTTCGGGGGCATTGTTTAGCAATACTAAGTAGATGGAAACTCTAAAAAAATCAGAAAATCAGACTAAATCAGATAAACCGTAAAACTTTGCCATTGACATCAACAGAGTGAGGAGGTACATGAACATCATGGCATGCTGTTTTTCAGAGCTTCACATGGATGTAGTCTCAACATTTGGGAACTCACTGTCCCATTCTGTTGTGTTTGTGCCAGCTAGCAGCTGTCCTAGAGCAGGTTACATCCTAGAACAGTGAATAATTCAGTGTCTCAATCGAGTGCATGACGGATTGGAACACAGCCCATGTTCCTTTCCAGTTCACTTCAGTCATTGCCAACAGACAACATGATGCCTTAACATAATGGCAACAAGTTCGCTGTGAAATTATCAACTATGAACAAATGTGTGTGAAGCACCATCAGTGTGAACTATTGGAAATCTAGAAGAGTAAATAAAGGATTACTTACGGTTTACATTTTTGAAAACTTTATCATTTTCCTGCATAGACTGTGATGGATTCTGAATGTATTGGCTGGAAATGTAGAGCACAAAATATAAAGGATTTTCATATGTGTTCATGTCAGCCTATTGATAGCACATGGATGGTATCGCCAAGGTAACAGGACACATTTTTTGTGTATGTGTGTGTGTGTGTGTGTGCGCATAATGGGGCAGAAAGAGGTGTGCTGCCTTGCTTTCTGATGGGGGAAATAGCTAAGATGGCCAAACAGTACAGAGAGTAGAGAATGATTCAGGTTTCTCTATACTGAACACACAAAATGTGAAAAAGGTTCAAAATGCATGACAGAGCAGCTCAATCTCTAAAACAGAATCTCTGCTTTATTAATCTATGCATCACAATTCTTACAACATTTAAATTTTAAATGTTCAAGAAAAATGTTCAAGTATTAAATAAGACATTGTATTGACAAATGTAATTTACACTTTACATGTAAATTCCTGACATGTAAGTGGGGTCCAAAATTAACACTCAAGTACGACATATGTGGAATATTCCTCTCATTAAGTCACCAAAATGAAAATGTGGGGAACTAAATCCCTTATTTTTGTAACAGGTGCAGTATTACCGAAACACAGAGTTGGCTCATCCAAACTGATTTTTTTTTTTTTTTTTTTGAGAAATAATGTGAAATGCCAGAGATCCGGCCAAACGGAAAGTGAGCACGCTACAACATGTTGTGTGGTATAGTGCTAGTGTGTGAGCGGGCAACCCAAGTTCGAATCTGGCCCACCACCCATTTCCTGGCACTTCACTGTTGTGTAAATAAAATTGGCAAAATGCAAAAAATAATAATAATGGCAAATAATGATACACAATACAGTTTCTGGCTGTAAGGAATATTTATGGTTGGTGAAAATTTTCCTGCCATAGACAGGTGTGACAAAATATAATTTTGGACCCTGTATGTACTGTAAGGCTCTAGGTCTGGACATACCAGATATTGCACTGAAATTTATGTCCTGAAACCTGCTACATGAAATTGTTACATTTTAAATTAATCATCAGCTTATTTAATAGTTCTACAACATCCGAGTATAGTATTTTATAGTCTGATTGTTGACCATGTCTACACTTGAATCAAGTTCATCCATTTTCAGCGATGGTTGTAATTAAAATGTTTCAGGTCAGCATGCTTTTTCGGTATATGTGGGTGCAAATGAGAAAACTGGGTTAGGTGCCAGCTCCAGAAATGTGGTAAAGCCTATATCAAACAGGATATTTTTTTTAAAGGAACTTTAATTTTTATTGACAAATTTAATTATTTAGCTAAAGCTCATTTATTTTCCAAATAATATCACTATACATTCCAAACACTTAGCTGGCCATATGGTGCACAACACCCATGGCTCCCATTGAAGCTCCCTTACAGCTTTAGGTCAAAGACCTAAAGTGTTTTAGTGACTGATGAGACATCTCCGTAGTTGTGAATTTACATTTTTCATTGAAATGTATTTCAATGTCTTTTTAAGAAAACGTAAAATGCAGTGATTGATTAGCTAGTTAACTCAGAAAGAAAGAAACAAATATTTTATAAAACAGAAGACTTAAGTCACGATAACCTCCAAAATAGGCCTTTATCACAGTCCACATGTTGTCACATCCGGCTCCGAACAGTAGTGTAACGAAACATCCACCCATCGATCTGTCTATGGATGATCGCAGTTTTTCTAAATAAATTTAGCCAACTTGGATGCACTTGGCAGTAAACATCAGATGTTTAATTATTTCTTTGAATTAGCACAGCACTTCACCATATGTGTTTTCTACCACTTTAAAGGTGCAATATGTAAAAATTTTCATGTAATATTCACCCTTTTTTTGCCAATGTGTGAATGGCTTGTAACGCAACTTAAAAAATACTAGGTAACCTATTAAAGCCTGTAGACTGCTTTTCATGCGAAGGGTGCGGGTCACTTTTGCCGGGAAAATGCAAAGAATGTGACATTTATGCACGCTCCTGAGTGTGTTTCTCTTCCGCTATTCAACGGCGACAACAAACTGCAACACTAGGTAACTTAGAGATGGAATCCAGCAAACAGCTGACTCCTAGCATAACACCGACTCCTACACAAACATTTATCTACTGAATCCAGTCTGGCTAAGTGGGAACGTGATCGTGATCATGGTCGAGCAAAAACTAGAGTGAACATCGAAAGAGCATTTGATTCCTGGAGGGACCTTCGTTTAGTTTTGGGGATCAAAACCGACCCTGAATTGGCATTCTTCATACTGGACAGGTAAAATTACATAAATGCAAAGCATGTGAAATATAGTGCCATAAGGATTGATCTGTGTAATTTTAGCTAAACTACAATAACACATGAAATGCTAGACAATGTTCAAGATAATGCAAAAAGACCCATTCATTAGTGTAACGTAACTTGGTTACATTCTATTATTATAAAACTATAGCGCATCGCTATATCAAAATGACAGTTGTGATGGAATCACATCAATACTGAATTGTGTAAACATATTTATAATGTACAGTCTATTTTATAAACAGCTACTATCATCATCCACCAAATTTAGCTAACAGCTACTGATAAAGCTGGCTAGCTGGCTAACACTGACATCGGCTATCGTATAAATGCAGTCAATGTAGCCTGCAAAGAAAAATGATTACTTCAAACTACAGTCTCGCATAGTCAGGCCTAAATCCACACTTTGTTTTAGCCCTGTTCCAGCACTGGAGAGTCAAATATAATATACAGTCTCAAAGTTTGTAGTAAAACAATCATAACTGTGTAATTTTAATTATGCTGCCTCATTTGTCAGCATGATGCCGGTGAATCGCGTTCAGTCTCTTTGTACGTTACATCATTGTTTTGGCCGATGCTTGTGTCCCTATGGAGTGAATGCAGTTCACTTAATGGCCACAGGTGTCATTAATATCAAGGGTTTCTGAATCTTACATACTGCACCTTTAATGTATAATAGTATTTGAGTGAGGTGATTATCAGCACAAAGTTTTCCTAATTCATGAGCTGCACGTGCTGTTCTGCTTACTCACAGAGGATTATTATGTTCAACTCAATCAGAAAAGAAAGTGTTTAAGTGTTTTAATTTCATTGTTCTCACTATTGTAAATATAATACAGATGCAGACATTGGGACATTTTCATCTTTATGTTTTATTTAAATTGCATTTAGTCGTGACTCGCCAGTGGAAGCTTCCCCAATCATTGGACTCAAACCACAAGGATATAACTCCATGTTTACAATGATTAAACTAGTTATTTTCTGTTATCAGACTCTGGGATGGAAAGGTTTCTTTATTTGAACAGTTTTAAATGGATATTATGTCATACATTGAGATTATAATAAGTAAGTACATGAAAGCAATATGATCATTATCATCGTAAATACTCTGTATAAGCTTTACTCTTTTTTTTGTGTGACTTACTTTATACCCCTGTCTTGTTCTAACGTTCTTTAATGTGTAAAGGTACTCTTGTTTGTATTATATACTTGTATTCTTCTAATAAAAAAATTAAAAAATGTACTTATACACTGTGAAGTGTTCCCTGCTCACATACATCCTGTTTAAAATAATAAAACAATATCACACCATTTTTCTTTACTTCATCATCCTTGAGTAATGATTGTATGGTTAGGTAGGTCTGTTTAGATTAAGTATTTGAGAAAATTGTACATAAAATAGTCCATAATAATTATGCGCTGTGGGCAGTGTTGTCAGCGGAACAGACTGCAGAGGAAATTGTTTTATGCTACTACGTGAAGCTTCCACTTTTCAAATGCGGAAGTGTGATAAAGGTCTATATAGAAGTACTTTGAAGGTCTTATTGAACTTGCAGGGTGTAAAAAGTTTTTTTTTTTTTTTTAATTTAAATGTGTAAGAGTACCAGTAGGCTACTAGTTTCAATAGTACTTTTGGGCACAAATTCTCCATATATTATTGATCTACAAATACTCAAGTACTTCTTTTTTATATCGGAACCCATTTGTATGATGCAATAGCATGTATGCATCTCTCATTCTCTTAGTATGTGAGAGTAACGGGAGCAGTGACTACTGTATCTTTCATCCCCCCAAGGATGTTCCCCCTTGCCTCTACCTCAGCCCATGGCTCACGATCATACTGCCAGAAATAGAGAGGGAGAGAGTCAGTACAGGGCCATAGTAGGATCAATGTTAAATGGCCTGGTTAATGACTGGCACACAGCTGACAACGTCATTCATTATTGGGCACTGTATCCTGTGTGTGCGAGCAAGGTTGAAAGATTTGCCAGTTTGCCTGTTGGAAACACAAATATGAAAAAGACAAGCGATAGGCAATAAAAAGCAGAAAAGGCAATAAAAAGCAGAAAAGTAGGAGAAGCAGAACAACCTGCTTGTCAGGAAAACAAACGATGGCTCAAATTGATCCTCCCGCTCATAGAAGACTGATAGTGGTGTTTGATAAATAGGAAAACTATGTTTTGTGACAGAAAGCATTTGTGTGAATGTGTGTTCTGTTATGATAGCGTTAGTGTAAAAATCAACTCCCATGTCAAGCCACCAGTGTGGATGGATTGGATTTAGTTACAGAACACCACTCACTTCCTTAGCCCCGTCTTTTCTGTAGTGCTTAAACTAAATCCCAGATAGAGAAGCAAGCCAGTCAGCTCGATTCCTTGAAGTATCATTTTTAAAGCAGTCTTAACCTCACGCACTCAAGCTGAGCTTATTCCTCCAAACAACCGGTCAAGCTCCCTCATCCTTCTGCTCTGTATAACTGAGCTACATAAACAGCACCATCTGCATCTGATCAGAATTAAAGCCCGCCCTTCTCCCTCTCTATCTTTTTCTCATTCCCCGCTGCCCCTCTCACAGCCTGGTCCCATGGACACATGAAGATACTTACACATCATCACCCCCTTACAAAGACATTGGTGAAGATACATACGTTTGTTTTTCTAGCATGTTGTAGACATGTCGTTGACATTATTTGTTGTGTAACTGAGCTTTCTCCTACTACCCCTAAACCTAACCCAAACCCAAACCATTTTGCATTTTCATGGAGACAATATTTATGTTTATGAGGCTATTTGTCTTTATAGGGACCATTGTTAAGGATTGAAGGGGTACCCGGTTTATGCACCTCATGCCACTGGGTTTGGCCATCCTTGTATTGTACACTTCTATAACATAATGCTACTTATAATTACCACAGACCAACTTTAACCAAGTCCCTAATTCTACCCCTAAATGAAAACCTTTATTATGAATAATTTTTACACTTGAGGATGTCACCAAAGGGATGTTTTGTCAGACTGGTGTTGGGGAATCTATTTTGAAACTGTGCTGTAGATTCCAAGAAGTTTCTCATAACTTAAAGGGATAGTTGTGGATTTAGGGAAAAGGCATTCACATTTACAAGACGTATGTCCTAAAATAAAACGTCTTCTTAAGTGCATGTAAACATGGTCAGTGTGATACATGATGCATTTTGTGATGCTACAGTGCTTCTCATCAGAAAATGTACCTTGTTATTGGAAAAGCTAGACCAAAGTATAGCTAAGTTAACCAAACACACAGTACACACAACTCATGCCCTTTGTTCCTGACACAGCAAAATCATTTACATCCACCAAATCACACCCCAAAACTCCTCTCACAACACACAAACACACATTCCCTGTCTCCCTTTTGTGCCACACAATAATTGTTGCTAATAGTTTGGGGGTAAAGTACCCATATTCCATTAAGTGAAGCAAGCTTTCTGATTGGATGAGATGACGGCCCCTCTGAATAGTTGAGCTGGCTGCCAGCCAGAGGCACATTTCCTGCTGTCCTGAGAGCCTCCAGCCGCTCCCACTGCAAATGCACTTCCTGACTATGTATAAAATTTTTATTAATGGCCAGGAGTGCATCAGCAAAGGCTCCGTGAAGGAGAAAGAGAGAGAGAGAGAGAGAGAGAGAGAGAGAGAGAGAGAAGATGACAGAGATGGATGGAGTGAGGCGAAAGACAGCATTAAGTATGATTGAGCTCTGATATAGCGAGGGAAGAAGACAGAGGGAGAGAGACAGAGTTTCCAGCATGTCCTTTTAAGAGCATCTTTAAAACAGTGCAGACCTGCCTGTTCACTTTTGTCTGTTTGTTATCTTAGAAACAGATAAAGCAGGGAAAACCGAGAAATAAATGGTTAGATAAAATAAAAAGACAAGATATAATGGATGCAAACTAGAGAAAGCACTTTGAGAAATCAATAACTTCTTTTAAAGTGTATTCGGTCATTTTGCTTTACTGCATGTTTCAATTACTAATACTGTACTATGAAGGTCTTTGACTTTATACTGACACCTGTAGGTGTGGATGCATTTTTTCAATGCCAACGCCATTGTAGACAAAAATCCTTTTTGGTTATTTTCTTTTTATAGTTTTACGCATACCTTCATGTATAATATTTAATGTTCATAATTATGCATATTGTATAATTCTGATGTTTGTTGAATAAAAACATACAATCATACACACACACACACACACACACACATATATATATATATATATATATATATATAGAAAAAAAAAATAAAAAAAATGTATGGTCATGTGATGGCCACTACCATGCCTTTACCCAGCCTTTTCTAGGCCACTGATATGACTGGATTCTTGCCTTAAAGGAATATATTCCAGATTCGGTACAACTTAAACTCAATCGACAGCATTTGTGGCAAAATATTGATTACCAAAAAAATGAAAACAATCTGGGTTACAGTGAGGCACTTAAAAAGGAAGTGAATGGGGGCCAATCCCTAAACATTAAAATACTGTTTCAAAAAGTATAGCCACAAGTCATAAACAATATAAATTATTATTTTACTAACCATTAATGTGTCCCCATGCTAACCTTTTCTGTGTAAAATTATAGCCAATTTTACAACTTTGTTGCCATGAAGATGTAATGGCATAAGCCCTAAACTACAATTAGAATATCATCAAAAAGTTTATTTATTTCAGTAATTCCATTCAAAAAGTGAAACTTGGATATTATATTCATTCATTACACACAGACTGATATATTTCAAATGTTTATTTCATTTAATTGTGATGATTAAAACTGACAACTAATGAAAATCCCAAATTCAGTATCTCCGAAAATTAGAATATTACTAAAGACCGATACAAAAAAAGGATTTTTAGAAATGTTGGCCAACTGAAAAGTTTGAACATGAAAAATATGAGCATGTACAGCACCCAATACTTAGTTGGGGCTCCTTTTGCCTGAATTACTGCAGCAATGCGGCGTGGCATGGAGTCGATCAGTCTGTGGCACTGCTCAGGTGTTATGAGAGCCCAGGTTGCTCTGATAGTGGCCTTCAGCTCTTCTGCTTTGTTGGGTCTGGCGTATCACATCTTCCTCTTCACAATACCCCATAGATTTTCTATAAGGTTAAGGTCAGGCGAGTTTGCTGGCCAATTAAGAACAGGGATACCATGGTCCTTAAACCAGGTACTGGTAGCTTTGGCACTGTGTGCAGGTGCCAAGTCCTGTTGGAAAATGAAATCTGCATCTCCATAAAATTGGTCAGCAGCAGGAAGCATGAAGTGCTCTAAAACTTCCTGGTAGACGGCTGCGTTGACCTTGGACCTCAGAAAACACAGTGGACCAACACCAGCAGATGACATGGCACCCCAAACCATCACTGACTGTGGAAACTTTACACTGGACTTCAAGCAACGTGGATTCTGTGCCTCTCCTCTTTTCCTCCAGATTCTGGGACCTTGATTTCCAAAGGAAATGCAAAATTTACTTTCATCAGAGAACATAACTTTGGACCACTCAGCAGCAGTCCAGTCCTTTTTGTCTTTAGCCCAGGTGAGACGCTTCTGACACTGTGTCTTGTTCAAGAGTGGCTTGACACAAGGAATGCGACAGCTGAAACCCATGTCTTGCATACGTCTGTGCGTGGTGGTTCTTGAAGCACTGACTCCAGCTGCAGTCCACTCTTTGTGAATCTCCCCCACATTTTTGAATGGGTTTTGTTTCACAATCCTCTCCAGGGTGCGGTTATCCCTATTGCTTGTACACTTTTTTCTACCACATCTTTTTCTTCCCTTCGCCTCTCTATTAATGTGCTTGGACACAGAGCTCTGTGAACAACCAGCCTCTTTAGCAATGAACTTTTGTGTCTTGCCCTCCTTGTGCAAGATGTCAATGGTCGTCTTTTGGACAGCTGTCAAGTCAGCAGTCTTTCCCATGATTGTGTAGCCTACAGAACTAGACTGAGAGACCATTTAAAGGCCTTTGCAGGTGTTTTGAGTTAATTAGCTGATTAGAGTGTGGCACCAGGTGTCTTCAATATTGAACCTTTTCACAATATTCTAATTTTCTGAGATACTGATTTTGGGATTTTCATTAGTTGTCAGTTATAATCATCAAAATTAAAAGGAATGAACACTTTAAATATATCAGTCTGTGTGGAATGAATGTATACATTATACAAGTTTCACTTTTTGAATGGAATTACTGAAATAAATCAACTTTTTGATGATATTCTAATTATATGACCAGCACCTGTACAGTATCTCACAAAAGTGAGAACACCCCTCACATTTTTGTAAATATTTGATTATATCTTTTCATGTGACAACACTGAAGAAATTACTCTTTGCTACAATGTAAAGTAGTGAGTGTACCGCTTGTATAACAAAATAACTCAACACATAGCCATTAATGTCTAAACCGCTGGCAACAAAATTGAGTACACCCCTACGTGAAAATGTCCAAATTGGGGCCAATTAGCCATTTTCCCTCCCCGGTGTCATGTGACTCGTTAGGGTTACAAGGTCTCAGGTGTGAATGGGGAGCAGGTGTGTTAAATTTGGTGTCATCGCTCTCACACTACCTCATACTGGTCACTGGAAGTTCAACATGGCACCTCATGGCAAAGAACTCTCTGAGGATCTGAAAAAAATAATTGTTGCTCTAAATAAAGATGGCCTAGGCTATAAGAAGATTGCCAAGACCCTGACACTGAGCTGCAGCATGGTGGCCAAGACCATACAGCGGTTTAACAGAACGGGTTCCACTCAGAACAGGCCTCGCCATGATCAACCAAAGAAGTTGAGTGCACGTGCTCAGCGTCATATCCAGAGGTTGTCTTTGGGATGTCTTTTGGGTCTATGAGTGCTGCCAGCATTGCTGCAGAGGTTGAAGGGGTGGGGGGTCAGCCTGTCAGTGCTCAGACCATACGATGCACACTGCATCAAATTGGTCTGCATGGCTGCCGTCCCAGAAGGAAGCATCTTCTAAAGATGATGCACAAGAAAGCCTGCAAACAGTTTGCTGAAGACAAGCAGACTAAGGACATGGATTACTGGAACCATGTCCTGTGGTCTGATGAGACCAAGATAAACTTATTTGGTTCAGATGGTGTCAAGCGTGTGTGGCGGAAACCAGGTGAGGAGTACAAAGACAAGTGTGTCTTGCCTACAGTCAAGCATGCTGGTGGGAGTGTCATGGTCTGGAGCTGCATGAGTGCTGCCGGCACTGGGGAGCTACAGTTAATTGAGGGAACCATGAATGCCAACATGTACTGTGACACACTTAAGCAGAGCATGATCCCCTCCCTTTGGAGACTGGGCCGCAGGGCAGTATTCCAGCATGATAATGACCCCAAACACACCTCCAAGACGACCACTGCCTTGCTAAAGAAGCTGAGGGGGAAGGTGATGGACTGATCAAGCATGTCTCCAGACCTAAACCCTATTGAGCATCTGTGGGGCATCCTCAAATGGAAGGTGGAGGAGCACAAGGTCTCTAACATCCACCAGCTCTGTGATGTCGTCATGGAGGAGTGGAAGAGGACTCTAGTGGCAACCTGTGAAGCTATAGTGAACTCTATGCCCAAGAGGGTTAAAGCAGTGCTTTATTGACACCAAAATATTGACACTTTGGGCCCAATCTGGACATTTTCACTTAAGGGTGTACTCACTTTTGTTGCCAGAGGTGGCTGTGTGTTGAGTTATTTTGAGGGGACAGCAAATTTACACTTTTATACAAGCTGTACACACAACTTTACATTGTAGCAAAGTGTTGTCACATGAAAACATATAATCAAATATTTACAAAAATATGAAGGGTGTACTCACTTTTGTGAGATACTATATATATATATATATATATATATATATATATATATATATATACACACACATACACAGTATATTATATATATATATATATACACACACAGTATATTATATATAATTATATATATATATATATATATATATATATATATATATATATATATATATATATATATATATATATA
The DNA here is from genome assembly GCA_032164185.1 of Moxostoma hubbsi. Lineage (NCBI taxonomy): Eukaryota > Metazoa > Chordata > Actinopteri > Cypriniformes > Catostomidae > Moxostoma > Moxostoma hubbsi. The sequence goes on along the minus strand of JAVLUX010000151.1, from coordinate 2,358,949 downwards.
TATACATACAGTATATAATTTCTATAGAGATAAAAAGCTATTTTTTTAAATGAGAAATACATTACTGAGTATCCCTTTAAATATACAAAACAGAAATTAAAATACTGAGTGAATGATTCACTCCTAATATGACTTTATAACAGGTATATAGACTGCAGAGAGATGGAGAAGGAGCAAGTGGGTAGATAACAAAGTGAAAGAGATAATGTCTGTCACCTTTCCCCTGGAGGGGGTCTCCAGTGAGGTCAAATATGAAGGGGGTCTCCAGTGACCCTTGACAGTGGCCCTAGTTATAGCAGCAGGGGGGTCGACAGGTCAAATGAAGTAGAAACACAGAGATGCCACCACTCAGAATTCTTCTGCTGAGACTTTAAAGTGATACTTCACCAAAAATAATCATCCTGTTATTATTTACTCACCTTCATGTTGTTCCAAACCAATATGAATTTCTTTGTTCCATGGAACATAAATATTAATGTTCAGGAGAATATCCAAGTGGTTCTGTTCCATACACTGAATGCATAGAGGCTGTGAAGTAATTCATACAACTCGCATGCTAAATTCCAAGTCCTTTAAAGCCATATGATAGCTATGTGTGAGAAAGAGACTGAAATTTCAGTTGTGACCCTTTAAAAATCATCACCTTTAAGAGTCGTAGCCTTGTAGGCAAGTGCTCTGACACATGGTGCAGAAGCATGTTCGGGTTCGAGTCCTGACTTGAGGTCCTTTCCTGAACCTGGTCCCCATCATTTCCTTTCTCTCTTTTCACTGTACTATGAAGATATAAAATATACCATATACAAATCTTCACCTTCCCTCTGAAGTCATTAAAGCTTTGACTTGTTCAAACAAGTCGCAATCCGTTAAAAGACATGGTGTGCACACATTTGTGTTGATTAACTTAACTGCACTAAGCGACCACCCAATGACAAAATGGGACTGTTTGCTAACAGGCGCCAACTCTGGCTGTATGTGATGCAGAATTAAGCTATTAATTTATGCTGATGTGACAATGGAAAATGATGTTGGTGATGGGATCAGTCATACCGCAGAGGAAGCTGAGGGTGTTCTGCTGACATGATATGCAATTATGAATATTAATTATTGAAGTGCAGCTATGAGTGAGGAAATATGAACCTGTAGCGGAAGCACTTCTGTCCGATCACTGTCTCTGTCTCTCTCACACTGCTGAGTACAGAGTAGACAAAGGCCTAACAACAACTTACTGAAAGTATTTACTTTTCTATCAGTCTAGTGCCATTGGTGTTGAGAAGATTGAAGATGTATATTTAATGGGAAATACTATTATTAATAATATAATTTTACTAATAAACTATGTCATTATACAAAGCTTAACAGATCATTAGTTAATATTAGGCCAATCAATGTATTGGTTAATGTAGTACGTTTCATTACATGAAAAATTATGCGTTAAAAAAATTCACAGATCATAATGCCCCCAAACTGTGTAAATTCCATAATAAGGAATGTTTCTAAAATCGGACCAGTTCAAGCTTGATGAATCACCTTGATGCAGTAGGGGGCAGTTATCATTCCAGCAGTACTGGCAACACGCCTCGTCAAACCAACAAGCAGTCAGCTAGGCCCTCAACAGGTGCACTTTTACGCTCAAAGACAGCTGGACCGAGCACAACAGAATGTGGGGGGATCCCAAGACGTACTTTTCAAAAGTTTCAAACTACATTTAACTTGACACTAGGGTTGCAATGGTATGAGATTTTCACAGTAAGATAACCGTCTCAGAAAATATCACGGTATACGGTATTACACAATTTCTATTATCAGTGAAAACAGAGGGGTTATTTATTTATTTTATTTCCATTTATTTTATTGAAGTATGTGTAAAAAAATTCTCCCTTTTGAAAATAAAATAAATAGAAAAATAAGAAAGCTAACAGAAACGTGATTAAAAAAAATAGCATGTAACTATAACATGTTATATAACTAAAGCATGTTAGTTTACATGTTATCATAGCATGTTAAATGAACTACTAAATTAAAAATAACATCAGCTGTGTGAGCTTTTGAAGTAATGTCCAATGATAATTAACAGTTAACATGTACTGCTCCTGTCTGTAGCTTTAACTCAGTGGTTTTGCTTCAGAACAGATTTTACATTGGACATCAAGTGTCGACCTGCCATAGATTAAACATAACCTGTATTTAATGTATTCTGGGTTGCATTTCCTTTTATGTTGCATAGTTTTGTTCATGGTTTTCCAGTACAAGGACATGCATCAAGTGACATTATTTTTGATGTTGATGTCAACGTTTGACTGACATTTCTAAATTATACGCACAAATAATAACTACATATACATATTTGTCTCTGGCTTGCTTTTGCTCGCATGTCAATGATTACTCCTCCATGCGTCAATGATGCCGAGATCTACTTTTATATTTAATTTAATTCAATGAGAAGGTTTACCTGAAAAATGAGTAGCACCAAACATCACAAGCAGCCTCAAGAATGGACACAGAGTAGCTGTATAACACTTTTCCTTGAGCAGAATATTGCACTACAGATCGTTAAATTTGTTCAAAGGGGAAAGTGAGAGACAGAAATAGCACGTTTGCATGTATGGTTGCCAGATTGCACAAAATAATTATTACATTAGGTGGAATATTTCCAATTTGCGCAAGTATAAATCTCAAACTGGGGGTGTTCCGTCTCTTATCTGGCAACCCTGAGCATGTTAAACACTTGTGGAGACGCATTAGGTCCCAATGCAAGTTAACTGAAATATCCAATGAAAAATAAAAATGCTTTTTCGATAAATGAGCCGCGGGCCACATTAAGCCGTGTGGAGGGCCTGATCCAATTGCCCATGTCTGCTTTAGCTGTTTGCGAGATTATCATTAAATCTGCCTCGGCAGTCCTAAATAGTCGATCACTTGGGCGGCCGCCAAAATATCTTCAATGGGAGGACCATGGCATTGTTCTTTCCCTGCTGTCCACGACCCAGTCCAACTAGACCAGTTGAGAAACACTGCTTTAACTCACACACACACACACTCATGTCAGACCCCCCTTGCCTTGCTTCTCTCTGACATTTTCTCCACTGCATTTGTGGGTGTGTGTGTGTGTGTGTGTGACTCAAGTTGACGAGTCTGACAGGCAGACAACGAGAAAAGGAGATGTGCATGCGCGATTCTCTGTCCGGTTGCATTTTTTTCTCAATACCGTAGATAATGAAATGTACATGGTATGATAACAGTCAATTTGCAAACCGTGGTATACCGTGAAACCTGTATACCGCTGCAACCCTACTTGACACATTGTCTTATAAAAAAAACAGCACTAATGACTAGAGGCACTGAAAACCAGTTAGATGCGACTCAACCAAAGTGAGACATACCAAAACCATCCATCTGATGCAAAAATACACAGGCCAACAATTACAAATGGAGCAGTGGGAAGTAGGCTAATAATAGCGTTGTGTTCAAAAATACGGAAATAAATTAAATAATATTTTCACTTTTAAAGCCACTTTTTGCATTGTCTAAAACTTGTCTGATGCCAGAATATGATGTAATGAATTATCTGAATTATAATATTTATGTTATATGAATTTGCTGTTAAAAAAAAAAACAACACTTATTATATTTTAGAAGCTAAAAGTAATTCCACATTCTTCATAAACCTTTTTTTTTTGTCAGAACTCTGTGTTTGTTAAGGCTCCAAGCTGCAAGTCATGCATGAAGATGCACAATGCTGGATATTATAAAAAACAAGATGAGCATGTTTAGTATAAACTTTACCCTTTTTAAACAACCAAAAAATCCAGCTGAGCATACATCTAATGGTCTAATTCAAATACAGCTTTTAAAACAGTAAGTTGGTTACTACAATCTTCGGTAAAATAAATTTGCGATTAGCTGGAAATGGGAAAAACATGGGTCTTGTATGAAAAGCAAGTGTGCAGAGGATTCCAGACACAAACAGACACAACTAAATAAATACAGCGGAGACATACTTGTGCAACACAGGAAAAAAGATCATGGAACACATTATTTACACAAGAGAGAGCGAGACATCCTGACACACACAAACATACAGTGCATGGAGGAGGATATAGTGCAGGTATGCGCACACACACACACATAATCATACAGCAACCAAGGATGAGGAGGAGGAAAAGTGATTGAACAACTAAACATGAGTTTGCAAACAAGGAAGAAAAAGAGAAAACACACCTTCCTCTTGTATAATCAGTTTAATGATTAATACAATATTTTAATGCTGTATAGTGACACCAAAATGTACTTGGATACATAAGTCGCACTTGTGAATAAATGTTATCACAATAGATAACAAGATATCAAACCAAGTGTCATCTGAATACAGAACTGATTTAACTTTTCAAAGACATTTTCTAAGCCACTTTTAACCAACTGGTGGCGAGGTGCTTTTAGTGGCTGTATGAAGTCAACTCTCCTCAAGTTCACACAGGAGTAGCAGAGTAGCATTAATACATACAGAACTTACCTAGCGGCCAGTAAGGGCCACTAGTTGAAGTTGGACTTTTATTTTGAAATAGAGACCGTGCTCATATTCGTAAAAATGGTCCGATACAAAAAACAATATCAACTGATGTACAAATGTCATTACGGAAACATTCAGCCTACAAATTAAAGTCACATTATGTCGTAGTGAGATTATTTAACAGCGAAAGCTGTGATTCAATGAGATAAATATACAATTTGCATGTAATTCAAATGTGAGTGATTATGAATGTGTGGAGACAGTGTTGTGCTGATTCTGGCTGATCAAACCTTTTAAGGCTCCTCCAAGGCTCATACAGGGAAAACACTTTCATGAGCATCTCGTGCACTGTTTGTAGCAGATGACTGTGAACAGAGTTCAAATTGACGTTGTAGCACAAGGCACATACAGAGCACATAATTATTTATTTAAATAGCAGCCTATTGCGGTTTAATAATCACTTGGGTCACATAGCGAACGACTATTCCTGAGTGGGAATCTGCCATCATAACATCAGAGATCTTTGGTCAAAACACAAAAACAACTCAAAATAAAAACTCCATTACAACTAAAGGTAAATTTATAGGAAAAAAGTATGACAGAAATACATCACTACTGTAAAGTTATGTAATATTTACTGTAATACTACTACACCTACTAATAATAATAATAAATCAGTAGTAACTGTAATATACAGTACCTAACATCTGTGATGCTCTGTTACGCAGCAATTTGAAAATATAAAATATAACATGATAAATGTTGAAAATTGTTATATTTTCATTTGATTAAAGTTTTAATTAATTTGTTTATTTAAACACTATTTTGATGATAACATTTTAATAAACTGTTGATATGATGTTTAGAAAACAACAAAAACAAAAAAACAAGTATCGGTGAGTACTAAAAATGAAGTATCAGTACTCGTACTCGTACCCATTCGCTATTTGAAAAACTGTTCTTGTCTTGTCCTGTTTCCCTGGTAATTAGTCCCAGGTGTGTCTTGTTGAGTCTTGTTAACCTTGTTAGTCCTTTAATATATAATGCTCTCATGTTCTCTGTGTCTTTGGTGGTTCTTGTAAGGCTGTAGTGTTTGCTGTGTTCTGGCTTCTTGTTTCATATTTTATTCTTATATGTCACATTGCATATTTTTGGCTCCTCACACAGCAATTGTCAGAGGCAATAAGCTTGAGGAGGAGAAGAAAGGCATTTACATTTACATTTATGCATTTGGCAGACGCTTTTATCCAAAGCGACTTACAGTGCACTTATTACAGGGACAATCCCCCCGGAGCAACCTGGAGTTAAGTGCCTTGCTCAAGGACGCAATGGTGGTGGCTGTGGGGATCGAACCAGCGACCTTCTGATTAACAGTTATGTGCCGACGAAGGCCCCTTCACTCCCTGCACCTGTGGTTGTGACAGAGGCCCCTCCACTCTTCATTCCAGTGGTCTAACGGAGGACCCTGCGACGGCAGTCCCTCAGCTCCTTGCACTAGTGGTAACAGAATTCCCTGCGACGGCAGTCCCTCAGCTCCCTGCTTTAGTGGTAATGGCAGTCCCTGCGACAGTGGTACCAGAGGTCCCTGCAATAGAGGCCCCTATGCTCCCCGCTCTGGTGGTCCTGGAGGTCCCTGCTAGGAAAGCTCTTCCGTTCATTTCACCTGCGTCCCCTTACGCTTCCCTGGAGTCCCCAGCTGCCTTGACCTTGCAAGAGTGCCCTGGTCTGTCGACACCACCTTGGTCTCCTGATCCATGGCCACAACCTGGGTGTCCAGATTGCCCAAGGTCTCCAACCCCTCTGCTAGATCCCCAGTAGTCTCCTGGTAGTCCGTCGGATCCACCCTGGTCATCCATCGGAGGCCCATGGCCCCTAGTCACCTGTTGGTGCCCTCGTTTTCTCCTGTTTGCATGGCAGCACCTCCAGATTCCCTGTAGTCTTCTGCTCCACTATTGATCCTGGAGCATGTTCTTTGCCAGCCCTCATCCTCTTTGAATTTGTTTTTTTTTTTTTTTCATGTTTGGGAGTCAGGAGCCACCCATTACAGGGAGGGGTGTCTCTGTAACACATAGGACTTCCCTAGCGGCCAGTAAGGGGTGCTGATTGAAGTGGAAGTTTTCATTCAAACTATTTCTAGTAATTTCTTGACTTGTCTCATTTCCTGTTTCTCTTGTAATTAGTCCTAGATATGTATTGTTAATTAGTCTTGTTAACCTTCCCAGTCCATCTGTAATGTGTCTCTTTTTCTGTTCTTGTCCTTTTAAGGCTGTAGTGTTTTATGGTTTTTGGTTTCTTGTGTTTTTATTTAAATTTCCATTAAAAACCAAACTTAGATCCACATCTTGACTCAAGACTTCAATCATTACAGTAACCACAGGCATAGTTCAACACATTAAAAATTGATATATTCCACAAACATTTGACAACCAGAAATTTTCCAAATACTTTTTTTGCCTTCATTTCAAATAATGTTGTTTTATAATTTGAAGCCTAACAAAATTATTTTTGTAAAAAGTTTTGTTTTTAAAACTGTTTGTGGTATATTTCTTAAAAATAAATGCTAGTCATTTTACAATTTTTTTTTACGCAAAGGTATTCATACATTTTTAAGAGGGGCTTAAGTGTCTAAATACTTTTGGGGCTACCTTATAATAAAATACTCTATGCTGCAAAAAAAAAAAAAAAAAACTGTGCATAAGAAATGATGAGATGAGAGAGAGAGAGAGAGAGGGAGAGAGAGAGAGAGAGCAGGAGTGAGCGAGCAGTGTCTGTAAACCCAATATCCTCTGTGGCCCCTGGGGCTGGGAGTGCATGACCAGTGCAGGAAGAGATGGGCTGCATTATCCACATCAAAGCTCTGAATTATCAGCCATAATCAATGCCTTTGCATTACTGACTCTGCTTTCCTACCACACTGTACAGCACAGCAGGGCCATGGGATCATCCAGAAAGAGTGCGCGCTAGCAAACGAGTAAAATGTGAAGGGGAAATGAAGGGGTAAATGTCATAGTCTGGATTGATGTCTGTTCTTTAAGTCTTTGTAGTTGCAGTGGGACTCTTGTACAACACTAGTTCGAAGGACAATTAACAGGAGAGTTTAGAGACTATTGTACACTCAATATGTTGTTGGGTGTGGTCTTTTGAATTGGATGACATTTTGGAAAGGATCTACTTAATTTGTGTATAACAAAAGATTAGATCAGATTTTATTTTTGATTATCATTATCAGTACCTGCACTTCACTTTTCATATGTGCAATAGGTTGCATTTAAACTTTATCAGCCTTCAACAGCACTGTCATTTCTGATATTAAATAGGCTGCACCCTAATATTACATTTGACAAATTGCATTTGTATATACAGTTGCCTGAATTAAAAAGAAAATTGTATTTGATGCCACTACCACTGTTTGTACACAAATATCTTTTAGGCATTTAGAAGAAATTGCAATGGTATTTGACCAAAGCTGTGAATGAATCAAAATGGTAGCCATACAAGCTATTCCAGATATGATTTGCTCATTTTACAGTTGGAGGGGCAGTTTAATCACTGTCCTGTGATAGGACAAGTGGAAATGATGGCCAATAAAAATGGTCATGCTTAAAGGTGATCTTCATCTTGACTTTTCTTTGTTGTCTTCAAACATTACTCATCTCATATTTGACCTCAAGCATAATCTTCTATCTTCTTCGACACTTCTGTCAATTTGACACTAACATTTGAAGAAACTTTATAGGGAGCAAAATTAGTTTGTGTGGTGGAAAATATGGCACAACTCTGGGACAGCTGTTTTTTTTTTCATTTACACACAATAAATATTGAAATGGTTCAAGTTTATTTCACTTTTTTAGATCAAAATTTTAAACATGTATTTTGTTTTGCAGGACCCTCTATAAAGTACTAATGTGACAAAGCAATAAGCTATACAGGACCCTCTATAAAGTAACTGAAAGTACAGGAAGACCGTTCATTTACACAGAGCATTAATATAATACTACATCTGGTGATGAAAGTACTCAATAGTGTTATGGTAAGCCATTCAACAATGATGTATAAAATAGAACTTAAAATATACAGATGAATTATGCACATGGTAGAGGTGACCGAGATCGCCACACCTGTACGTCAAAAATTGCGACGTTTACCCTTCTCGGTGAGATCCGTGGTGTCAGTGGAACTGAACCGGTTGCTGTTTGCTGGCTTTATTGAACACGCTGACATGTCTCCCTGGGTCTCGCCAATAATAGTGATGCAAAAGAAAACTGGTGGTATATGGATGTATATGGACATTAGAGAGCCTAATAAGGCCATAGTTGTTGACAGTTATCCTCTCCCGCACATGGAAAAATTGCAGTGCAAGCTTCTCCTTGGACTAAGGTAGCCCTAGGTATAGTGTATCCATTCAAAGCAGCAAAATGGGACTGTAGGTATGCAATCACCCTTACTGACTACTATTCAAAGTGGCCTGAAGTAGTATTCATGTACCCGATCACAATGGATATCGTGAATGGATGTCACAGAAGCGTAATCAGCTCACTGCATTCTTGAAAGAACGGGACATCACTCACGTCAAAGCCTCTGTGTATTACCCTGCTTCAAATGGGGCTCTGGAACGAATCAGTAAGGTGCAAGGAAGTAAGTAAGGAAGGTGCAAACTGCCATCCTACAATCTACACCATGGAAGGAAACGGTGAGGGAGTTTTTTCAAACATATTGTGCGATGCCACATGCCACGATGGGGGTTTCGCTGTATAAACTGATGCATGGCCGAAAAATGAGAACAAAACTCATCATGAACGTGTGATGCTGACAAGAGACAGCTGCTAATTTCTAATCTAATCATCTGGTTTCTAATTGTCAGTCGAAAAATAAAGGACTGTTACGATGTAAAAAGGGAGCGCGCGGTAGCCCACCTTTAAGATTGGGGACAAGGTGAGAGTGTGCAAGCAGACGCACATTCCTACGGGACATCCAAAATTTTCCAATCCCACTGTAATCCGTAAACAAGTAAGCCCTTGCACATATGCTTTAGTTGATGGAAAGCTCTGGCTTTCGTCTCAACTCACTCAAGTGCCTATGACATTGCAAAAGTTGAAATCTTCAATTAAGGTGTAATGATGTGTAGCTGGCAATGACGAAGACGATGTGTAGGACCCAAGTGCAGATTTATTACCAAAACGATGATAATACAAGGAACCCTATTGTAAAACAGTTCACGCTAACGGGCAGGGATGAGGCGAGAAACCGGCTTGACATACAAATAAAGGTTTAATGTTAAACTCAAAAGACAAACACATAAGACGACGGACATGTCCGTGAACAATCTCTCTCTCCCGTACGTCCTCCGCGGTCGGCCTTTAACCCTCTTGGAGGCTTGATTAGCCTAATACGGGACAGGGCGTGTTGAGTCACGACCCGGCCCTGCCCCCGTGCCACATTCCTCCCTTGTTCTTTCAGGCTGGGGACCCCCGGCCTGACGTACATCCCCTGGGGGGGGCGCCTCCCGCGCGGTCTGCCGGCGGGTCATCCCCATCAACCTGAATGAGGGAGGGGGCAAGGGGAGGGAAACAACAATAATTAAAAATGTGGGTGGGGGGGTCCTTCCTGCACTGAGCAGTACCTCCCCTCCCACAAACACCATAATTTAAAAAAGAGGGAAAAGGGAGAGGAGAGAGAGATAAAAAATAAAAAAACTTACTCGCTGGTTCTCCGATACGCCGTAGCTTGTTCCTCAGCCACTCCTCCACCCTCTACCAAATAGCAGCCGCGCCTCTCCAGGCGGATCCGAGGCAGTCCTCCAGTCCCTGGCGGATGGAATGCCCCGCCACGTTCTCGGGGAGCTGAAGGGGACTCCCCCGCCCCTGGCAGCGGTTCTCCCGCTCCAGGCGGTCGGTCGCGATCCCCTCCCCGCTCGCAGACGGGGGTCTTCCCTCGACCCCTCCGCGTTTCAGCGGCTGGTAGGGGCATCCTCCGCACCTGGCAGTGGCCCTGACTGCTCCAGGCGGTCGGCTAGGAGCCCCTTCTCCCCTCACGGTCAGCGGCCGTTCCTCCGCGTCCAGGCGGCTGGGTTCCTCGTCCCCCGGCAGATGGCCGCGGCTGCTTCGTTGGGGTAGTGGCGAGAACTCCGCTACGGCGTATCCCTCTTCCTTCCTGGGCTTTCGGCACCAATGTAAAACAGTTCATGTTCACAGGCAAGGAAGAGGCGAGAAACCGGCTGAACACGTGAAATCATAGTTTAATGGAGAACTCAAAATACAAACACATAAGACAACGGACATGTCCGTGAACAATCTCTCTCTCCCGTACGTCCTCTGCGGTCGACCTTTAACCCTCTCGGAGGCTTGATTAGCCTAATATGGGACCGGGCGTGTTGAGCAACGACCCGGCCCTGCCCTCCACCGTGCCACACCTATCTATACCCGTGAACATGAACTAGACACGTGGACTAAACTAGACATAAACTTGAAACAGGAACTTGACTAGGGCTCGGTTACACAAACTAACAACAATGACTAGGTCTCTGTTACACAAACTAACATTAATACTAGACAAGAGACAATGGCAAACATGAGGGCTTAAATACATGGACATGGGGAAACATAAGCCAATGAACAAACATAACTCTAAACAAGATAACTCGGCAATGAACTAAAACCAATGACAAACTAGAACTGATAACAAAGTAATCAAACAATGAACCAATGAAAACAAGACACATGAACATGGAGGGAAAAACAGGACATCACATGACTAGGAAACAGGAACTTAACAAGAATTTCAACATAAAAGTACACAAACAAAGGACAACAGGGAATGTGACATAAAGGGACAATTGTAGTATCACCTGGGGTAGTACAGGACAATCAAATGTGTTCTGCTAGAAACCACAAACCGCCAAACTGGTTGAAGAATTACCAGACTTAAACTGGCAGAAGAACGTTTGAGATAAGCATGCTCATGCTGTTGTTGCCTTGTTCATATGTTTACTTCATGGGGTTTAAGTGCTTATAAACCCTTTAACACAGCCCTCTAGAGGAGGTTCTCTGAGAACAGAAATGTACTGGAAAATGGACTTGTCTGCATGCTGTACTTGTTTTCTTAACTTGTGGTGCTCCATCACTACGTTGACTTCGGTTGTAAAATACTGGTGCAGGCCTCTATAGCTGGTGTAGAATATTCCTTGGCCTTCCGTCCCCAAGCAATTAAAAACAATGCAATCACTTCAATATATTAATTCGCTCTCAAATGCAACAGTGTTAAACATGTAACACTTCTTCACCTCCTACCGGAAGACATTCTTCCACCATACACATTACGTTACACTTGCATCTAGTGGCAGCCAACAAATCTATTAGTTTTAATATAAATCATACCCTAGGAGTTCCCAGAAGTTGAAGAAACACCTAACTACTGATCTGTTAAGCATTATACATGTATAATGCTTGCTAATGACTCATTAATGAAAGTTATTACAAATGCTACCCTGTTTAACATTTGTGCACGTGACAGATAGTTGGAGATGTGTTTAAAGCTATTGTAAGCTATTTTTTTTATATATATATATCTTTTAAAAACGTTATTAGTCCATTTGGGATATACAAATGTTTTTTTTTGTTTTTTGCATTTGCTCTTAAAAAAGGAACATTTATTAAATTTTAGAGTTTATTCATACCGAAATGCAAGAAAGAACACTGTTTTGTCAAAACTCTGTCTGTTAAAGCTCCAAACGGGCAAAGCCACAGGCTCCAGCAGTCATGCGTGAAGATGCACAATGCTAGATAATATAAAAGTCAAGATAGAGCAGCTGAGCATGTTTTGCATGAAATTTGAGCTAAAAAAAAAAAAAAAAATCCAACAAAGCATATATCAGATGGTCTAATTAAAATACAGCTTTTTAAAAAATAAGTTGGTTCCTTTAAACTTTGTTAAATTAATTTGCATCTATTCACATGAAACAGTCCATGAAAAAAGTGTGCAGAGGATTCCAGACACAAACTGATGCAACTTAACAAATAAAGTGAAGACTTACTGGTGCAATACAGAAAAAAAGATCACGGAACACGTGATTTACACCAGAGAGACATCCTGACACACACACAGCCATACAGTACACATTGAGGATACAGTTGTGGTACACACACACACACACACACACACACACACACACACACACATTGGTGCAGCTATCATTATGAGTACTCTACATAGACATAATAATTTCTATACTGTACAAACTATATATTCTATACCCTAAACCTAACCCTACCCCTAAACATCACCAAAAAACTTTCTGAATTTTTACATTTTCAATAAAACATTGTTTAGTATGATATTTAAGCGATTTGAATTATGGGCTCACTACAAATATCCTCATAAACCACATGTATAGCATAATACTCTTGTAATTACCAGTTTGTAACCTAAAAGAATTCCTCGTAAACCACTTCACCCATGAAGAATGAGTTCCCTTTCTTAAGTGACTATGTTGATGTTTAGCGCCCTCTGGTGACTACACCAAGTATTTCTCTAATGTGCGTTGATGTAGTCAGGTTGTTGTTCACTGTTGTGTGAAAATGAAAACGTGGCATAAGATCTAACCGGTGTTGGAGAAGCAAGCTATTCACGAAGGTGCAAACGACTAAATAAAAGCTAAACTATAACTAAGAAAGCCGAAATCTATACTTTAGAGAAAGTAGCTAGCCAGTTGTTAATGCAAGCTACAGTACAAAAGCACAGCTAGCATCCTCCATTTAATCTACCTCATATTACTTATTAAAATAGTCAAGTGCAATTAACTTTAATACTTATTAAAAAAAAAAAAAGTAAATACTGTGCCATTATCATGATACTAGTATCATGTATCATGACATATTACTTATCATATAACTATGCTGTAATATTATCATATTAGGTATTATTATGTATATTCCTTGAGAGGGTATTTCAGAGAACAGCATTTTAGGCCTACTACCACGATACATGTATTGTCAAGACATGAAAATATCATGGTAGCCTACTTTTTCCGTGTAGAGCCTACTGTTTTGATTCACTTTTGGGTGGAAATGTATTTACCTGAGGCAGTGAGTTCACAATCTGCACATAGAGTTGAATTTAGACTTTCTTCATCACTGGCAAACGATAATGCAGGGACGATTTCAATCTACTTAATCCCGCGCTAATTTTGTTCCAAGTCAGGTGAGAGAAACGAAAACACTCCAAATGATTCAGTGCGTGAGTGAGCTGTCCAAATGATTCAAATCCAACCACAAACCGATTCAGACCGTTTTGCTAACTCATTAGACGCACTCATTTCAGAGAAATACATTAAAATCGAATCATGAATCGGACTTTTTCTAATTCTGATTCTGAACTGCCGACAGGAAAATCTCGGGTTCACCAGGTCAATTTGATTTCATAAAGTTCACTGATCGTCAAAGTAATATTTACAAAGAATATTTTACTTGCTATGCCTTTTTTCCCCTTTCAACTTTATTGTTGGCATATTTATGAGTTATGTTTAGCTAAGGAGTTTATTCATTTATTCAAATACATCAACTTTACATAGTGTTGAACTGTGAAAAGTTGTGGAAAGTCAAAGCACACACAACAAAGATGTTTATAGCCAACTGTATATTTACTCATTCCACTTAGGAATAAAAAAATTGGCAAAAAAGCAAGGAGCTTTGCCAAAACTACAGGTTAATATAATAAAACAGAAATTAACACTCTCATAAGTCCATCGAAGGTTAAAATATACTTTATTTCAAGCATACTCCATTACAGCATGTTAAATTCCATCCATAAAAAAACAAAACTAAAACAATTAATGCTGCAGATGCAACAACTGTAATTGGGAAGTTTATGAATTTAAAGCGGCTCTCCAACATATTTTAATAAAAGGTGCATTTCATTTTCTAAAAAAGCAGCATTGATTGAAGAATAAAAGAGACCAAATGAAGCTATTGCTTTCTAACGTCACTCTGAAGTACTTAAAAAAAATTTGATATTTCAAAAGCTTTTTGAAGCTTTACACAATGTTTTTAGGTGTCTTAACTCTAAACTACCCATCATGCAACCATTTACCTCTTACTGACATCAGAAATGGCTCTTTTCTTGCCATTTTCTCTTACCACTAACCTGAGCAAAACTAAATCTTGACATTTTGCACTGTATTGAAGGTAACCCAGCAAAACTCATTACATTGAATACTAAGAGTGGAGAAAAACATAAAAACACCTGAATAGGTCAGGACGACTGACAACTACAGCAGATACTGTAGAAATAGACTCTATGTGCATTACAAAAATACTACCAGCAGTTGCAGGCAATAAAAACTGAGATTAATGAATGATTGTGGAGGCCCTGTAGCTACCAGCATTTTCTTAGCAGTTTTGCTTTTACTGACATATCAAGACAAAAATCATTTTATTATATGATATCAATTACGTTAAATACAGCAGTGATTTCTTCTATCCAATTTGTCAGTGTTTTGGATAGTTTAAACCTATCACTGTTATTCCATTTGGCGTAAACAACTTAAAAAAAGCAGTAAAACCCTACACCATCTTAAATTGTGTATAACTGGTAAACTGATCTATCGGCAAGGCCGGTTCATTGCCAGATACCTGGTATTTAGAGATTATCAAAATAGCTGATGACTGCACCTCTACTGACAGCTTTGTAAATTAATAATGTAGATATCAGCATCAGCCATCGAAAAGCCCATATCAGTTTGTATATAAAGCATCACCTCTAATGTTTTCAGAACATAAACATAAAAAGCAAAAAACATCATAAAATTTGCTACATTAGCACAGCCAAACAGATGAGAAGAAAACAAACAAGACCAGCAACCGCCATTTACAATATGGACAATACTTGTCTCAGTTTTATTCCAGTAAAGACATATTTCTCTCCAAATATATACATGCTTACAGTAGTGCTGACCAGGGGCTGCTGAAGGTTTTGGTGGTACATATGAGGAAAGAATGCACATTTAAATGGCATTACCTGGTTCCACAGGCCAAAAATTTAATGTTAGAACCACTGTCACCATTAGCAGCCCCTAACATGAGGGAGAGGCAGCATGCAGGGTGAGAGCCAGGGAATCGGAGGAGGAAATGGAGAGACCTCTGGGTCTTCTTCCAGTTGATTCTTGTCGAAAAAGAAGCTGTTTCTTTAAACGTTGGCAATTACTTTCTGCCCAAAACAGAACACATAGCATTCATTACAGCCTAGAGAAAGGTATGTAATTTTTTTTATATTTGCTTATCTGATTATTGACCTTGAAATAAAGCAGCATCTTTAATATTTGTTCTTCGTTCGCATCATAATATTTCTTTGTTTTTAATTTTCCAATGCTTACATTTCCAAGTTTGAATACAATTTTAAATCCTAGATTTCCAATGATTCAAACTTTGTTTGAGCAATTATTTCAGGCTAATGAAACAGTCCTAGGTACCATTAGCAGGTAAGACTGGTTAGCAAGGGCAGTAAGCAAAGATGGCAGAAATTCAAGTTGCATACATCTGAGGGAATGCAAACGGATAATTCTCTCAAGGTATTTTACACCTCCTTGTTCTCAGTAGATAGGTTGATTAAAAAAGCATTCTCCTTTATTATTTGCATTTGCATCATTTAATGCATGTAAAGTAATTATGCCACTGGCAGCAGTTGTGATCACATAATTAGGTTCAATCAGAACTTGCTTATGATGTCAGACACTAAGAGAAGGACAGCCCCATTCATCTATTAGTTACATGTCAAAGTAGAATTTAGCATGGTCTCTCGACACCAGGGGGAGCAATCTATCAAGTAACCACTGAACACAAATGTTGACATTCTGGAAATTATGTGAAACTTCTGGTGCAACCAAAGTGAAACTTTTCTTCATACCAATACTTTATAATTCTTAATTTACACTGACAAATACACTGAATCAATGAAAACAGAAAATCAATGGGCAAACTCATTTTATGCTAAATGACCTTGGTAGGATCGCATGGGCCATTTCTACACTAAACCTGGAGAAAAATGTGTCCCTTACCAAACAAATCCCAATGTTACAGCCTAAATGACCCGCTTGGTAATCCCTCCTGAAGTCTCGATGACGACAGTCCTGTCCTCTTTAATGGGTGGTGTGTACTGGTAATCGTCACTCAGCAGACCGAGAATAGGGTACTGGCTCATGTATCTGTTCCATGATAAGAAAGAGCAGACTTCAAAATGAGTCTTTATCATTTGGATTGAATGGCATGGAACAATTTATCTTGCACGTGACATTTTGACTATTTATAAGTAATAAAAAAGAATTTTCTCTGCAGATGCCTTTTCTTTATACAGTATACAGGTGAAACTCGAAAAATTAGAATATCGTGCAAAAGTTCATTAATTTCAGTAATTCAACTTAAAAGGTGAAACTAATATATTATATAGACTCATTACAAGCAAAGTAAGATATTTCAAGCCTTTATTTGATATATTTTTTATGATTATGGCTTACAGCTTATGAAAACCCCAAATTCAGAATCTAAGAAAATTAGAATATTGTGAAAAGGTTCAGTAATGTAGGCTCAAAGTGTCACACTCTAATCAGCTAATTAATCCAAAACACCTGCAAAGGGTTCCTGAGCCTTTAAATGGTCTCTCAGTCTGGTTCAGTTGAATTCACAATCATGGGGAAGACTGCTGACCTGACAGTTGTGCAGAAAACCATCATTGACACCCTCCACAAGGAGGGAAAGCCTCAAAAGGTAATTGCAAAAGAAGTTGGATGTTCTCAAAGTGCTGTATCAAAGCACGTTAATAGAAAGTTAAGTGGAAGGGAAAAGTGTGGAAGAAAAAGGTGCACAAGCAGCAGGGATGACCGTAGCCTGGAGAGGATTGTCAGGAAAAGGCCATTCAAATGTGTGGGGGAGTTTCACAAGGAGTGGACTGAGGCTGGAGTTACTGCATCAAGAGCCACCACACACAGACGGGTCCTGGACATGGGCTTCAAATGTCGTATTCCTCTTGTCAAGCTGCTCCTGAACAACAAACAACGTCAGAAGCGTCTCAAGCGCTCTCAAATTCCAAATTTGAGAGCAAATTTTGCATCTCATTTGGAAACCAAGGTCCCAGAATCTGGAGGAAGAATGGAGAGGCACACAATCCAAGATGCTTGAAGTCCAGTGTGAAGTTTCCACAGTCTGTGTTGGTTTGGGGAGCCATGTCATCGGCTGGTGTTGGTCCACTGTGCTTTATTAAGTCCAGAGTCAACGCAGCCGTCTACCGGGACATTTTAGAGCACTTCATGCTTCCTTCAGCAGACAAGCTTTATGGAGATGCTGACTTCATTTTCCAGCAGGACTTGGCACCTGCCCACACTGCCAAAAGTACCAAAACCTGGTTCAATGACCATGGTATTACTGTGCTTGATTGGCCAGCAAACTCGCCTGACCTGAACCCCATAGAGAATCTATGGGGCATTGCCAAGAGAAAGATGAGAGACATGAGACCAAACAATGCAGAAGAGCTGAAGGCCGCTATTGAAGCATCTTGGTCTCCCATAACACCTCAGCAGTGCCACAGGCTGATAGCATCCATGCCATGCCGCATTGAGGCAGTAATTAATACAAAAGGGGCCCAAACCAAGTACTGAGTACATATGCATGATTATACTTTTCAGAGGGCCGACATTTCTGTATTTAAAATCCTTTTTTTTTATTGATTTCATGTAATATTCTAATTTTCTGAGATTCTGAATTTGGGGTTTTCATAAGCTGTAAGCCATAATCATAAAAATTATATCAAATAAAGGCTTGAAATATCTTACTTTGCTTGTAATGAGTCTATATAATATATTAGTTTCACCTTTTAAGTTGAATTACTGAAATTAATGAACTTTTGCACGATATTCTAATTTTTCGAGTTTCACCTGTATTGCTAGATATGACTACCAGAGTTTTACTATTTCTTAAACTTAATAATTGGAGTTGAATCAATTAAATAATGTCACAAAGTTCACTATCCTGTAAATTATATAGGCTATAAGTAATGAAGAAAACAAACAAATTACAAATGACATTGTTTTATGAGATTGAACCATCTTTATACAGTATATCGGGTTACATTTTACAATAATAAGGTTCCATTTTTTTAACAGCATAAGTTAACATGAACTAACAATGAACAATACTTATTAAGCATTTATTAATCTTATGTAATTTACTAATTCATTTTGAACATAAGTTAATGCACACTGAACTAACAAACTTACAATGAACAATTGAATTTTTATTAACTAACAAAGATTAATAAATGATGTAACAAATATATTGTTAATTGAATGTTCATGATAAAAAATGCATTTACTAATGTTAACAAATGGAACCTTATTGTAAAGTGTTGGCGTATATTGTTTATGCACTTATCCCCGCATCTCCACCAAAAGACACACACACACCTCTTGGTAACGACAGTTCTCGATGTACTGCTGGAGCTGTCGTTCTGCTGCTGCTTGAGTCGCTTGATCTCCTAAGGGAGTACACCAAAGGTCAGAGGTCAGATGCATTCAGAATGAAGTACTGCAGTAGAAATCTGGAGAATTATCTGTCAGTCAAATGCAGTCTTCTCTGCATTCACATTCCTCAAGGGCAATGAAGCTGAGGTAATGCAGAGAGGGAAAAAACATAAGCATATGTTTCTTCTATGATGTCAACTTCTGAGTAATTGGCATTCTTTATGATGAGGACAACATCCATGTTCACTGATTCAATCAGAAACAGAAGAATGTTGTTTTCCTGGAGTCTGTAAAAATGGCCTGCTAAATACTTGCCATTATCTATTTTCTTACAGCAAATCTGAAAATGAATGGTGCACTGAATGAATGACTGATTTCAGCTTTAACCTGGATTGTTCCACTGTTCTCTGGAATACTTGATTTTGACTGGTCAATCAAATATTTTTGTGTAATGACCATCAAACGGTTTAATTGACCACTATCCCATGCAACCGATTTACTACATATAAGGTAAGAAATTAGCATCCGCCACGCACCAAATGTGAGTATTTCATGTGCAGTGGCAGGTAATTTTGCGCATCTTCCCATCACTGTGGTGGGTAAAGGCCAAAGTATACTTGGCATGTCTGCGTTGCTGATCACTCTGCGCACAGTATGTGTGATGTAAATTTTGTCATAATCCAGTCTGCGAGTCCTGACCGCGCACCACCAGATTTTCTTGACTCACGGACGCATTCATCATCTGTGCACATCATTGCCGAATGCATCGGCCATTGACTCTACATAAAAGAGCATCACAAAGATGTTGTAGTGGGTATGCGTCAGACACATTCGTATATGCTCAATGTCAGAGGCGTGTACTCACAAAGGCAACGTGGTCGACCAGGCGCAAGCCGATCCGGAACACGCAAAAACTAAGTATACCTGGGCTTGCATAATGTAAAAAACTCGTGTTAAAAAATGTAAACTTATTGAAAATTGTGACTGAATTAGCATGTGTGTCATAATTCAGTACAGATTCAGAAATGATTCTTGAATAAGAAGTCTCTCTTCTGTGCTTGTCTACCTTTTAGCCTCAATTAATGTTGCAAAATTATCATTATGATAATAATAATGGTGTGGTATCATGTTATATTTTATATTCTAAAATGACATTGTTAAAATTGTGACATGCCCATTTGTGTGTCCTGCAGCAGATGTCTGTATGTAGGTGTATGTTTATGTACCTCATCCTTGTGTCTGATGACACTTTCATGTTGTTCAAGTTTGGTGAGGAGCTCAGTGATACGCAGTTCCAGGCTGCTGTCAGAGGTCTTTGTGATTGTGGTGTGTTCTGTCTGGATCTTTATCAGCTGAGACTAAAATACACACACAAATAATACAACATACAAAATAGATACGATTTTAGTGTAAAATCTAACTAGATGAGGCACATTTAAAGTCATTGCAAAACAACATACAGTATACTGTACTGTATATGAAGACCAGTGATGTCTAATTACTATAATAATAAATGTAATTATTCACTGATTCATTATTGATTCATGATTAATTCTTTTATCATATTTCTGTTTTCTAAAAGCAATAATATGCCATGAGAGGTTGTGTGTTACAGTTCTTTTACCAAATGATAGACAATAACCATGAATGATGAGTTGTCATAAATTCACTGTATCAGATGGTCATTTGTGACTTCTGGATTTATTATAAAATGGATAATCGTTATAAAATGGGTAAAACCGGATGACTGAAAATTCTATTTTAATGCACAAAGTTGCTACAATCAAAAATCTAACTATTTATTGAACGTTTGTGTTTTATCATATTGCATTTTATAAAACCACTAAGACATGTGCATGACAGGAACTTGGACAGGAAGGGGGTTTTAGGCACACTGCTTAAAAGCATAACATGGGTCTTTAGAGACCGGAACTCATTCCACCCCCTGTACCACATCCATTTGTTAGATATGTGTCCACACCTCTTTCGTATTCCTCAATCTATCTATCTAAAGAGTGTAGCTTAAAAAAATTAAAAATAATGATAAAATTGCAAAAAAACAAACAATAAAAAAATAATAATAATAATTTTATAATTTAGAACCAAAAGCGTATAGGGTCTTTAGAGACCCGAGGTACATAAGTGTGTCATTTTTTTTTTCCACTTCCATAAATGACATTTTTTATGATTATTTCATATATATTTAAGTTTACTATCACAGAATATCTATTTAATATTCATACAAATATATACAATATCACATTGACTGTTCTGTGCAGCAATGTATTACCAACCATGGTGAATTATCAGTATTACATATGCATGTACACATACATATTATATTGTACATGCCATTTCTTATTCAAGGTGGTGCTGATGTTTCAGTGATTGCTTTGATTTACATTTGACATTGCTAGCTGATGTATAAACAACACTGAAATAAATTATAGCAAGTGTTACACATGAACAGTATGATATGACTATTGTCATTTCGGTGTACTACTGAAATTATGTAAGTTGTAAGTTGTACTTATTTAGACTCAATAAGTGCCTGAGAAAAATAAAGTATGTAACATGTGTAATTTATCTGTAGCTTATGTGTATCTTACACGTAGATTATGTGTAGCTCAGTATGTGTTTGACAGCCAGTTGCATATCATCAAATTTCAGTGTGAAAATCATGAATGCTGTTCTAGATGTCCAGATTTGTTGCATTTTCTCTTTGATTTATGACAAATGAAACATCAAAATATATTTATTTTATTATTTTCTAAGTGTCTTGAAAATATTTTGAAAATATTTTGAAAATTTGACACTATCTGCACATTTTGAACATCCATATTTGATAGATATAAGTGCCGGGTCTCTAAAGACCCTAATATGTAAGAGTGTTTGGGAAAATGACCATGCATTTAAGGATATACTGAGGAGTCATCATTAATACATTCAATATAAATTAATCAAACCCTATCTATTCTGTCTTTATTTATTTACCCGCAGGCTCTTGAGTTCTCTGTCCTTCTCCTCCCGTAGATCATTCAGCATCTGTTCGTACTGTTTGGACAGCTCTTGTGATCTGATTTGGACAGTGGAACTGCTGCACTGACCTGCCATCTAAGAGACACCCATAATTTCACATTCACGCATATTCACACACAAAGAGAGAGGGGGAAATGTAGAATCAGAGACTATAATTATGTGGATTTCCACTGCATAATCTCTAGTTTACCGTTTCTGAAGTTTTACAATGGTACCAGTGGCCACAAGATTCAGGAATGCTAATTACAGTTGTACTCTATTTAACAATACATAAACAAATATTCAAACATAAAATTATAAAACGTATAGTTCTTGATCTGAAATCATTTTCTCACCCTCATATCGTTCCAATCCACACTGACTGAGTTTAAATGATTGAACTATTGCTTTAAGATTTGTTTTGGAGCAATCCAAACGAAGTCCTTCAGAAGTACCCACCTTCTTCCTCAAGAGATCATTCTCCTCCTCAAGAGCCCTCTTGCTGCCCTCCAGCTCCTTGATGTGGAAGTCTTTGCTGGGGTCTTTGCTCTGAAACATCAAAAGCTGACTCTCTAGAGTACGCCGAGCATTGTTACTGTCTTTCACAGCCGCCTGAGAAAGTAAGATAGTAAAGGTCATGAAGATCGAGATGGGTATATTACAAATGTACAAAAATTCTAGTTATCAGTAATGAATCATCCCCCTAAACCATTAGGGAAAAATTAGACTTCGTTAATTACATAATGCCATGAATTGAGTGTTACTGGTGTTGTATTGTTGGCAGTAGTGTTTGGAAGTGAAGATAAAGAGCACCTGTTATGTTTTTTAAACGTGCCTAATTTTGTTATAAAGGTCTCATACAATAGATTTACATGCATTCAAGGTCAAAAACACTTGAATTTGCTCTCAATTTAAATTGCAGCATTATAATCCGTTCTAAACTCCTCCTTTCAGAGAGCCTACTCTACTCTAATTTGTCAGATGTCCCAGTCTGTTGTGATTGGTCTACCTGGGTTTTTTCATTACCAAATTACAGAGGTTAGTACAGGAATTAAGTTTGGAATTACTAACTACTCATTTCAGTAGGAAACCGATGGAGTGCGTACTCCGGGTAGGGAAGGAGTTATTGCCCCAAGTGAAGGAGTTCAAGTACCTCGGGGTCTTGTTCACGAGTGAGGGGACAATGGAGCGGGAGGTTGGCCGGAGAATCGGGGGTGGTATTGCACTCGCTCTATCGCACCGTTCTCACGAAAAGAGAGCTGAGCCGGAAGGCAAAGCTCTCGATCTACCGGTCAATTTTTGTTCCTACTCTCACCTATGGTCATGAAGGCTGGGTCATGACCGAAAGAACTAGGTCGCGAGTACAAGCGGCCAAAATGGGCTTCCTCAGAAGGGTGGCGGGCTTCTCCCTTAGAGATAGGGTGAGGAGCTCAGTCATCCGTGAGGAGCTCGGAGTAGAGCCGCTGCTCCTTTGGGTGGAAAGGAGTCAGTTGAGGTGGTTTGGGCATCTGGTAAGGATGCCCCCTGGGTGCCTCCCTAGGGAGGTGTTTCAGGCACGTCCAGCTGGGAGGAGGTCTTGGGGAAGACCCAGGACTAGGTGGAGAGATTACATCTCCACACTGGCCTGGGAACACCTCGGGGTCCCTCAGTCAGAGCTGGTTAATGTGGCTCGGGATAGGGAAGTTTGGGGCCCCCTGCTGGAGCTGCTACCCCCGCGACCCAACTTCGGATAAGCGGTTGAAGATGGATGAATGGATGGATGGATGGATGGAGTACAGGAATTAAGTCTGGAATTACTAACTACTCATTTCAGGTGTTCAGAATCAGTTCTTTCTTTTTTGAGTTATTAACTCCATTAGTCGTACACTTTGATTTTTGAAATTTTGCAGACATTTTACATTCACAAACAGCTATTTAACACACTATATGAAAGGTAATATTAGAAAAACCATAATAGGTGCTCTTTAATGTTACCTGCAGTTGCCTGTTGTGCTCACGGACGCTTTCCAGTAGTTTGTCATACTGCGAAGCCTGATCTGCCTTAAAGCTCAGATCTCTCTCCAACTCCTCCTTCTCACTCTCCAGACGCTGCAAACACACAACAAATCCAGCTTAGAGTACAAATGGACACACAACTGATAACGTGTTATGTAGTGGATATAAATATCCAACAATCATGTCAATCATTTCAATTTTAAAGGCATGCAGGTTCACATAAAGGAACAGTTCAGTCAAAAATGAAAACCTTTTTTATTTGCTCAACCTGATGTTGTTTCAAACCCGTTTGAATCTTTTAAGAATCTTCACATGGTTCTTTTTGTGACACATTTGTTTCATGACACAATTCTGTCTTATGGTTTCAGAGGAGTTGGTATATAGTCAACAGAATACATTTATAATATTTTTATGGTACTTTTATGGTGATTTTTGTTCTTTTGGACCTTGAAAGACAGGGTCACTGCGAAGTAAGAACTGCTGTTGTATGGAAATATTTAATTTTATATTCCACAGAATAAATAACAGCAAACAAGTTTGGTCAGTTAATAACAAGACACAGTGTGTAGTGACAGAATTCTCATTTTTGGGTGAACTATTCTTTTGATGAATCAACAATGTGATTAAAGATTAAAATGAATACACTAGCTAAAATTAAATGATTTGGTGATTTCCTAAATCCAAATAACTTCCCTCTAAATTTGATTTGACCCTCTGGAAAAAATATCCAATGAATTGAATATTCCCCCAAAAAGATTCCTTTCTTTAGCTACTGATTAGTTGTTGCACGCTACATGCACAGTGCATTCAGCATTATTTTGTATTATATTTCCATCTTCCAAAGAAACCTCAAACACCTTAATTTTAGTGAATGAATATCTGTTGAGAAGTGGAATGACATTGTTGAATGCCATCTCAATTTCAAACGTCAAAGACACTGAAGTAGTTGCTTGCAATAAATCTTTAGTAGCTTTTGGTAGCATATGTTGGCTTATACCTCTGGTATTTGTGGAAACCCTACGATGGTTTATGTTTAACAAACTGAACAGAGGCTTTGTTTAGTCAAACAGAAAATTAACTGTCTGGAAAATTACACCCTTGCTTATCATGTATACCAACAAAGCAGGCTGGCTCTTTGTGGTATACTTACACCGTAACCTGAATTTGTGCTTGTAAGCCTTGTGTGTCGCGAGCAATATACTGTAGGTATTTTATTATTTAGCAGAGGTATAGAAACCAGTTCAATCCATTGTATTGTGGTCTAATATACATTTTTGTTGGGAAGATTACATTTACTAATTTAGCAGAGTAGTTGACATATATGTAGGCGGCGTCTCACTGGATGATTTTTCCAATAATTTTCAGGTATTAGCTTAATTAACATAATCACCGGCCAGGCAGAGGGAGACAGAGCACCCATTAGTGTCTTTCCGTGGAAAGTGTTAATCACTTGACTGTCAGGACTCCCTGCTGATTAAATGTCTTCAAAGACTGAAAAACACATCCATTTTGTTTGAAAAAAATAATTCTGTCACTGAAGCAGGATCTTATGTTTTTGTCAAGAAACCAATGAGCTTCTTTTACTGAAGAATGGACAAGCAGATGTGAATGTTTTCACCGCATTCATATTCTGCCACCAAGCTTTTTTCTTGCACTAAAATGAGCCACAACAGTCTGTTTTTTATTTGATGCATTTCTTTACTCACTGAAAGCTGCATGTGGACATGCATTCCATGACAAGCCTCGAATGGATAAATAATCACGCACATTCACAAGGAAAAGTTACTAAATTTTTACGATCACTTCTTTTGTATTGTGGCAGAAGACACAGGAAGAGAGAGAGAGTGAGCTCAGTGACTGTAAGAACAGGTACTTTCAATGTAGAAAAAATGCAAAAGCAACTAATGACAGACAAAAATAACTACAGCATAAATTGTCCAGTATTGGTCCAATTTAAAATATAACCTTGCTAAAGCCGAACCTGCATTTGATGAAAAGCTTATTGCTCTTTGGAATCAACAAGTATGTTTGTATGACATATCTAATATGTCATATCAAGACACACTACTAAAAGAAAAACATTTCTGCAGCCCAGATCTTTGCACAACTTAACTATAAACGTGCAAATCTTTTCATTTTATACTTTCGTCTTATATTATTTTATATAATGTAAAGCTTAATAATTGTATACAGCTTTAGATTATATAAAAATATTGTAGTGTACATTTATTTATTATTATGTATTAATATGCATACCTTACAAGTTTGTACTTTTAATGTAATTTTGAATAGTTCACTTTCTACCAAATGACACACATTTGTTGCCCAAGGAGGGGATGTTGGCCCCGCTCCTGCCTGGACCATTCCATGGACACTTCCCCAACCTTCATGGAGACCTGTTTCACTGCGAGGATGCCAGATTCCCCCCCTTTTTTTATCATCATTCCCCCAGGACACTATTTTCCCCATTTATGAAAATGTGTATATTTATTTTTAATAAATGCCTCTCCGAGGTGTGATGCCATACCCACTGTGTCAGTCTCTTCTCACCCCACCACAGTGTAAATATTCAATATGCAGAAGCAATTGTATAATTATTGTTTTATTTCTGTTTTTTTTTTTTTTTTTTTTTACACAATAAAAAAAACAATATGCACTTTAAATATTTTAGTAAAAGTCCAAATTAATTTGAAATACTTTAATAAATATATCTATATTAATTGATATAAACAATTATTACAAAAATATTTTTATGCAATTATACTGTATGTATGCAAAGATTTTTTTTTTAAAACAAAGATCTTGTTTTAGGCTGTCAAAGTGTTAAACTTTGTTTCTCACTTTCTTTTGTCTCTGTTTCTCACTTAAGAATGAATCTTACATAAAAGAGGAGTCATTTATGCAAACAAAATATTAAATATGCAAATTAATTTACCTGTGAAAACCTTTGCTACACAGTGATGTAATGGCATTGCTGGGTGCTACTTTTAACAGACATATCAAATGGCACAATATATCAGACTCAATCTTGTAGTTATATAAAATAGTTATACAATCTTATAGATATAGTTATATAAAATTATTATAATAAAATATATTGCCAGAAAAATGATTGGTCAAACTGATACCAGTCTATCACTACTGTACTCTTAGTCATCTTTATTCCTGCACTATATAAATAAATAATCAATATAGTCTCAGTTAATATAAGATCAAAAACTTGCATAATGTGTAATTATATTAAGCAATATAATTGGAAAGATGTTGTTTAAAACAGTTTAAAATAATCAAATGTCACAGTGCACTTTACATTGAAAAACCTATGTAATTTCATGTCAATTACCCAACTAATAAAATAACAGCGAGTGTAATGTCAAATGGCTTGCATCTGTACTAGAGATGTCATCACATACTCTTGAATCTGTGTACACAGACATCACACCTTTAAAAAGTCGAGGTAAGCTCAAAACTATGTTACACCACAAATAAACACCCACACGGTAGGACCTAATACGGTTCACTTTTGCATCTTCAGTGGAAACTAAGGACTGATTCAGCAGGACAAGAGACTGATGGCTTGTTTAGAGGTAGAAAGATCTTTCTCTTACCCTCAGATCGTCCTGCAGATGCATAAGCTCCTCTCGTAGACTGCTAAATGTGGTCAACATCAGACGCATGGTCTTATCAGCAGTCATACGAGTCTAGATAAGAAAGACAGAAAACAATAGACTTATGATTGATCTTTGTGTATAATACTACAGTAAAATTGCTCAATTCAACTAATTTATTTTATATATATATATATATAAACTCAGCACAAAAAGAAACATCCTCTCACTTTCAACTGCTTTTATTTTCTTTATGCTTTTAACTTAACATGTGGAAATATTTGTATGAACATAAAAAGATTCAACAACTGAACAAGTTTCACAGACATGTGACAAACAGAAATGGAATAAAGTGTCCGTGAACAAAGGGGGGTCAAAATTAACAAATTAAAATGAACAGTCAGTATCTTGTGTGGCCACCAGCTGCATTAAGTACTGCAGTGCATCTCCTCCCCAAGAACTGCACCAGATTTGCTAGTTCTTGCTGTGAGAAGTTAACCTACTCTTCCACCAAGGCACTTGCAAGTTTCCGGACATTTCAGAGGGAAAAGGCCCTAGCCCTCACCCTCCGATCCAACTGGTCGAAGACGTGCTCAATGGGTTTGAGATCCGGACTCTCCACTGGCCGTGGCAGAACACTGACATTCCTGCCTTGCAGGAAATCACACACAGAACGAGCATATGGCTGGTAGCATTGTCATGCTGGAGGATCATGTCAGGATGAGCCTGCAGGAAGAGTGGCACATGAGGGAAGGAGGATGTCTTCCCTGTAATGCCTGCAATGACAACAAACTCATTCTGATGATGCTGTGAAACACTGCCCCAGACCATGACAGACCCTCCACCTCCAAATCGATCCCGCTCCAGAGTACAGGTCTCGGTGTAACGCTCGTTCCTTCAACGATAAACGCGGGTCTGACCATCACCCCTGGTGAGACAAAACTGCGACCCATCAGTGAAGAGCACTTTTTGCCAGTATTGTCTGGTCCAGCGAAGGTGGGTTTGTGCCCATAGGCGACGTTGTTGCCGGTGATGTCTGGTAAGGACCTGCCTTACAACAGGCCTACAAGCCCTCATTCCAGCCTCTCTCAGCCTATTGCGGACAGTCTGATGGAGGGATTGTGCATTCCTGGTGTAACTCGAAAAAACCATCCTGTACCTGTCCAGCAGGTGTGATATTCGGATGTACCAATCCTGTGCAGGTGTTGTTACATGTGGTCTGCCACTGCGAGGACGATCAACTGTCCTTCCTGTCTCCCTGTAGCGCTGTCTTAGGCGTCTCACAATAAGGACATTGCAATTTATTACCCTGGCCACATCTGCAGTCCTCATGACTCCATGCTGCATGCCTTAGGCACGTTCACGCATATGAGCAGGGACCCTGGGTAATTTCTTTTGGTGTTTTTCACAGTCAGTAGAAAGGTCTCTTTAGTGTCCTAAGTTTTTATAACTGTGACCGTATTTTCCTACCGTCTATAAGCTGTTAGTGTCTTAACGACCGTTCCACAGGTGCATGTTTATTAATTGTTTATGGTTCATTGAACAAGCATGAAAAACATTGTTTAAACCCTTTACAATAAAGATCTGTAAAGTTAATTGGATTTTTACCAAATTATCTTTAAAATACAGCGTCTGAAAAAGGTATGTTTCTTTTTTTGCTGTTTATTATGTTACATAATATTATATGATAAATTTACAATACTGTTATAATCTATAATATTATTTAATTATGTTTATATGATTTGATATTATATTAGATTATTTGGACAGTGGATAGAATAAAATAATCATGATTATGATTAATTTCATGATTGATTGTTAATGCTCTAAATCTCAAATTTGCAGATGTTTAACCCTAAACACACACACACACACACACACACACACACACGTACAAATATTCCTTTCAAATTGAAGAGCATTCAGTTATACATTAATGTATTCAGATCCTCTTTTAAGGATTAAAATAAGCTAAATAATATGCTTTATTTAGGCTGCAGCAGTTAACGGTTGGCCTTCAATCGTTATAATAATGTTATATCATTAATAGTGTGTTTTTCTCATATATGTGATAGTTCATACTTGTTACGATTCATTTACAATTAAATTAAACAATACACACTCTTTAAAATACTTTTGTTAAAAGTCCCATATAGATTTAGGTTTTAATTTATGGTTTACTGTAATTTAATTTAGAGCATGGCAATAGGATGGTATTGGTATGAACTTGGACAATTGTGCTGGTACTTGCATTTCTGAGCACCCTTTAGAAATCATACAAAACATACAAATTCACTTTTGGAGCTTCATTTTATATGTATTCATTTGCTAGATGTTAAACAACTTCAACATATTATGTTGAGGTGACTTGTATACATTAATCTTACTCCTTTGTGGAATAAACAGAATGAGTGTGCGCCTCCATTGTGCCTGCAGGGTCATGTGTACCAGGGACAGGTTAATACTCTAAATAAGCAGTCAGGAGAGTTGTCTATGGATGGGGTGAACTAAGAGATGGGTGGGGCAGAGTGGGATTAGTCAGGGCAGCCATTCATCATGTGTTCATGTGCTCTCACCTGCAGCAGGTAGCGGATCTGTTGCTTTGTCAGTTCGGACCCTCCTTTAGGAATAAGAGCCTCTATTTCTTCTTTCTCCACCTGTTTCGCAACACACATGTACAGATAGAAAAAATATTTATCAACTGACATATTCTTCTTGAATAGTTAAAGCTGACCAAAATATGAAAAATCTGTGAAATCTGCAAAAAACTTTTCCTTGTGTTGTTCCAAACCTGTATGAGTTCTCTTCTTTAGTGAAGCTGTACTTTTCTATGCAACAAATGTGAATGGTAAAACAAATTTAAAGCTCCAAAAATGACAGAAAAGCACCAAAAGTATTGTAAAAATGTTTTTAAATAAAAGTGGTTCATATGACTCATGCACTATATTTCAAGTTTTCTGAATCCCTTCAATAGCTTTGTAAGAGGAACAGTTCAAAGATAAATAGTTACTGACTGACAAGCTTCAACTCAACCTAAGCTCTAAAATCTCATTAACCTTTGGTTATATTAAGATATAGTGCATCAAGACATTTCAAGCAAGGTTTGATGTCAATGATGCCAATTTTTCATTGGTCTTTGTGTTGCTTGCAACCAATCATGATGCAGCGAATCAGAATATGTGTATATCAGTGGCGATTGCTTATAGACAACACAGGCAGCAATGGTAATCTTAACTTTTGCCATAGGCAAATGTAAATGTTATAAATAAAATTGTAAATATAAGGCTAATATTTACAATATCATGTTTTTTTGTTAGTTGGCAACAGCTGCTTATGGGGTCAAAATGGCAGACACTGCTAATGTTGTTGACTAAATGTTGTTGGAGAAATAAATAAAATCAAAATGGACCATTTCCTGCAATAAATAAATAAAATAAAAATAGGAGAGCAGACTTCACATTTAAGTTGCCTAAATAGACCAATACCCCCCTGCACCCCCACACAGACAGATGTTATTAAATAATTAAAAACATAAAAAATTATAATTGAGCCCAAATGAGATTGAAGTGTAATAGTAATGGTAAAGATTGTCAGTGATTAACAGCCACAATTTCAATTGGTATGGTATGGCCTTTGAAGACTTGCACACAGGTCATATGGACTACTGTTATGGTAGTTTTGGCATGTTTTTGTCATATTTGGTCACCTTTCATTTTCCATGAACAGAAAGGAGCAGCATAAACATCCCACCACAACATTTACTTTGTGGACTACGTAAGACAGGTTTAAAACAACATGAGGGTGAGTAAATGATGACAGAATATATTAATTAGACAGATTGACATATAACTATAAAGCATAGCACTAAACTTGAATCAAAGAGCTCACAGAACTGGCTGGAATATAACATGCTGTAGAAAACTTTCAGCCAATGTCACAGAATCAACTGATTAACCTGCCAATCCCTACCTTATAGTCATTGGTGGGGTCAAGATGGTGTTTCCTGCAGAGACAGAGAACAATTTAAATGAGTAAAAAATACAACAACAAAAAAAAAAACCTTAAAGCAGAGGTGTCTAGAGGTGTTACAGTTGTAAATTTAAAGTTGAGAATCTATGAGGTCATTATGAATCTGTACTGAGCATTGCTCTTAGACAGTATTGGGCAAGGCCTAGGAGTTTCACTCTAATGATTCATTTGAGAAAGTGACTGTAGTGTTCTCAGACTAAATCTACCTGCTTTCAATTTTCCTTTAAGTAAAAGATAAGATTTTCTATTAGATAAGGCCCTTTCCCACCTACAGTTCTGGCACTTTTCCCTTAGTAACTTTCTAGATGAGAACTTTTCTGAGGAACGGAACAACTGAGGAGACTTTTCCCCTGTTGTATTCGCATTCATCGTAGTGACGTCATCTAGTATCGATCATTTTTATTCTGGCGTTATTTTCACATGTGTTTCAATAGCAAAAACAAAATCAACAACACTGATGGAGGATGCCAGGTTCGGAGTTACACTTTTTTTTTGCTTAGGGCTGTTTTATACGAACTTAGCTGCATCAAAAAACGCAGGCAGATGTTTTATTAGTTAAGGTGTGAAAGCGACGTAAAGCACGAGTTCCTCGGAAAAGTACCTGAAGTACAGGAAGTGGGAAAGGCCATTTAGCGATGTCTTGCAGGTGTTAATAACTTTCCTTGCACATTTTCATTATTATAATTTATTCAGTCATCTAGATAGCGGTTGACAGGGTTAATGGGCTATTTCGTCTTATCTGCAAACACATCTTCAACTTAAAATCTCCATCAAGGCACACATGATATATGCCCATAGGGGTTGCAGAATGTACATTTTGCTAGATTGACAAACATGGCAAAAAGCTAATTTTAAACAATAGATAAATGACTGACCCCTGGAGATACCAGGGATTAAGTGATTTGTTTTGGGGCACAGGCCCCCCTGATTTGGGCTTAACCTACAGCCTTGGCATCTGCAGCCCATGTCCTTGCAACGTTCTGTTGCCAGCATCTAGAACCATCAATATTTGTGTCCTCATTATTTCTATTATGACCAGTTTTAAAAACATATTAATAATAACCGTTGCGTCGAACAACAGCCTTTAGCTATGATATTATTGATAGCATTGCAAGACCTCCTGCATTATTTCTTAAATTTTCTTTACCTTCCCCTGATCTTGGAAACATGCTCGGAGATGCAGGTGTGAATGTCGCAGTTCTTGCGGTAAACCTCAGCAAGAAGTTCGCCAAAGAAGCGGTTGTCCATCTTGGGGACTGGATCCACCTCAGTCACCTCGGTGGTCATCTGAGTGGAAAATCCATTCTTCACCTCCACAACCTCCTCCCTGAAGCTTGTGTTCTCCACCAACTCTGGCTGGAAAGAGGAAGACAGGATGTACATGCATAACAGACTTGTCAGATTAGTCAACCAAGGTTCTGATATATGGCCTATATAATGGCAAAATACACGATCAGCCGTAACATTATAACGACCTGCATAATATTGTGTAGGCCCCCTCGTGCCGCCAAAGCAGCGCCAACCCGTATCTCAGAATAATATTCTTCTCAGCACAATTGTACAGAGTGGTTATCCGAGTATCTGTCAGTTTGAATCAGTCTGGCCATTCTCAGTTGACCTCTCTCATCAACCAGGCATTTCCATCTGCAGAACTGCAGCTCACTGGATGTTTTTTGGTTTTGGCACCATTCTGAGTAACTCTAGAGACTATTGTGCGTGAAAATCCCATGAGATCAGCAGTTACAGAAATACTCAAATCAGCCCATCTGGCACCAACAATCATCCATGCAATTATCTATTCAGCCAATCATGTGGCAGCAGTGTGGTGCATAAAATCAATCAGATACGGGTCAGGAGCTTCAGTTAATGTTCACATCAACCATCAGAATGGGGAAAAATGTGATCTCAGTGATTTGGACCGTGGCATGATTGTTGGTGCCAGACAGGCTGGTTTGAGTATTTCCTG
The DNA here is from genome assembly GCA_032164185.1 of Moxostoma hubbsi. Classification (NCBI taxonomy): domain Eukaryota; kingdom Metazoa; phylum Chordata; class Actinopteri; order Cypriniformes; family Catostomidae; genus Moxostoma; species Moxostoma hubbsi. The sequence goes on along the minus strand of JAVLUX010000151.1, from coordinate 2,325,326 downwards.
TTGATCTCCTGGGATTTTCACACACAACAAACAAAAAACATTCAGTGAGCCGCAGTTCTGCAGACAGAAACGCCTTGTTGATGAGAGAGGTCAACAGAGAATGGCCAGACTGGTTCAAACTGACAGAGTCTACAGTAACTCAGATAACTGCTCTGTACAATTGTGGTGAGAAGAACAGCATCTCAGAATGCTATTCTGAGATGCAGGTTGGCACTGTTTTGGCAGCACAAGGAGGACCTACACAATATTAGGCAGGTGGTTTTAATGTTGTGGCTGATGGTGTGATTGTGGTGTATGGCCTATGTGGCATAATACACAGTTTCATTATAGCAATTGAGATGTATTCATATTCACTGTAATTACAGACAGATTGCATTGTGAATTCGGTGACAGCAGGTCAAAAGTTCTGATGCTGATGCTTTCCAAAATTCTAACCACTGCCTCCCAGTGGCCAAACGCATAGGTACGTGTGCTCCAGTTTACGGGTGAAATGTCCACAGAGTGGCACCAAAAGAGTTCTATTTTAGTTGGAAACAGGAATGTATATTTTATAAACAATGTGCCCTAACACAAACCCTAAGCCTAACCTTACATATTTGTAAATTTATTTTTTGAGTGAAAATGCAACTTTGTTATGTGAACGTGATTACATCTCGGTTTCCATTGGAGCAGAACCCATGTCTTGGAGGTTGCTTGCACAACACCCTATCAGCAGTGCCACAGGAAAAGTTGTTCACATTTGAATTGATGTAAAAACGTGTGCTGGGGGATGCCACGTGTCAGTAATCAATGAGAATGGCATTTATTTCAAGGTACATGAACATTCAGAAGCAACATGTCGATTTCCTGTGTGATCAAGTTTGTAATTTATTTTTATTTTTTTTTAATTTTTACACAATCTTTACTTGAAATTCACTTTGACAAAACAAAAAAAAACAAAAAAACAGGAACGGTGCATTATAATTTAACATTATCTGTTGGCAGATTTTGGAATTGACAAAAGGGAGAGTTAAAACTTTCGTCAATCGTCTAAGCTGGCAAAGTTATTGGCTAAAGTAGATCATCTCAAAATTATCAAATATTGATGTATTGGTCTATCAATGCTCCAGATTAAGCTATAAATTCACTACATAAATCCTAATCATAACAAATGCATAATTTGTACAGAGAGAGTATGACTTGTGTAATTAAAACGGTTTAGAAGAGAGTTTATCGAATGTAATTTGAAAATAAGTTTTATGGGATCCTATGCTGCCAGTTTAGTACGAACTAAAACAGTAAACAAATCAATTGCGTGATTATAAGTGCTCTAACCTGCAACATGCAAAACATAACGTAATTTCTTACATAACAGCACATGGGTCTAGAGCTTGTTACTATGTAAAAATGCAAAGCCTCTGTCATTGTTATTCTTTGAGGGTTAAAGCATGTGATTTAAATTCTATAAACTAGAATGAGTGATGCATCCTACAAGAGTCCACATCTTGATGAATTAAGTTAAATGTCAAGCCAGTGCAGACACTCCTGACTGACCCTATGTGTACTAAATGACAACGCTATTGAAGGCAGCAAATACAACTACATGCCTTACACTGAGTGGACCATACATACTGGGGAAAATGTTTGTTGCGTGTGCTTATGGAGGCTGCAGATGCAAATCGTGCACTTTGTTCACTGTCATACACTTTTTCTACACCTTATACTTTTATCGGCTTCATACATCTGACCCATCTTGAACATGTGGTTATATCCTTGGTTCTAAACAATTCTGTCTTTTCAGCTGTACATTATGTTTTGATATCTGCTTTCACATCAAACATGTACAATTATTATTTGAAGTTTTGGTGCCAAAGCTGTTTTTATATTTTCACAATGTTCGCAATCACATCAGTTATTCGCCATAACATGAAAATAGCTGATTATCAGCTATCCGTTTCTGCAACAAACAAAAAAATTCCGATATCAGTGTATCTCGTAATAAGTGTTTTTCTAAATTGATGGATGGCATTGCATTTAAGAAGTATTCTTAGCAGCTTTTAATGATTCAAACTTATTGATGGTGTGCCACTGAATTCATGACACAGAGCAACAGTTTTGACAGTACTCCAATAACACCCAGAACTGGAGATGTGACAGAGTGGTCGGGCTGGATTCCAGTGAACCAATAGAGTGAATAAGACAAGGTGGTTTCGTGCAGGGTCTGGTTTCATCCAGATTTATATAGGAACTGACACTAGATCAGATCGTTGGTTGAAATATTAATCACATCCACATCATAGTTAATCATTTACTCAAACATCTAGAATCAGGATTATTCCTTAATCATTTATTGGCTACACTCCTCATTTAAACTCAATTTAAGTAAAAATAAAAAGTTTGGTGCAAAGATTGTATTTGAGGTGCATTTTTGGTACTCTTTGGGACTCGTATGATGAATCCTCTGCTCTGATCCCCCCAGGGCATAAGACACCAAGCAAAGTAATTTTTATGTGTTAACCCATAATACCCAACGTAATTTGTCAGTGTTTAATCTAGCCATTATATCAAATAGAAATAGATCCTTGAGGTAACAATTGCAAGTTACCATTTGATTCAGTTTGTGTATTCCCTGGGAATCGAACCCATGACTTTGGCATTGCTAGCCTCTTGCTCTACCAGCTGCATTACAGGGGCTTCAAACGAAAAACCAACAACCTCTAAAAATATACAGCTAAGTATGCATTTGGCAGCAGATGTTTTTGTATGTTGAGAGAGTGCTTAAACAAAAACAAATGTTTTTTATAGTGGGTGTGACATGCCTCGAGGACATTCCACACACTATGGGGGGTGTTCGATCATGCCATGTGGAAACCGGTTTGAAGTTGCAACAACAAAAAACAGAGCTGAGTTATTAACAGTTGCTCCTATTACTAAACTGGCAATCTTTTCCGCTATGATTAACATATCATGTTTTAGTAGGATCAGCAGATATGGTGTGAATGTAGAGTGGCATGAATTAAAGATCGTGTCTGGGTGTGTTCTTCCGAGATTAGGAATATAACAGATGTTCATGAGACAAACTTTGGACATTACAATTACTTTTACTGTCTGACAAGACGCAACAGGTACTGCACGTGGCAAGCAAGGGCACATAATAGAGTTTAGTGATTCTAGTTTTACTGACAGCACTAGCTAGTTCACTAGAACTAATAATCCAACTACTACAAAAATTCCCACTCATGCATAAAATACATCTTGGCTAGATTATATACTGTAATTAATGTCAAGCATTAAGCTTTAAACGGTTAGAGAATAACTCATAGCCTCTTGAACTCTCTCTCTCAATATGCAAATTCTACTAGTTTAGAGTATTGCAAAAACCTCATTCTCATTGGGCAGAGCCTGATTCCCACTGCAGTGTTGAGCAATACCACATGCTGAACATTCAACACTACAATGCTTCTTTGAAGTTGCGGTCTGTTACCTAAAATAAACAACATGTTATGCCTAAACACTTCTGTATGTTACAAGCATTTAAGTATATCTGAAAATACTTTGTGCTTAGCCTTTAAATCAACAGTAAGACTTTAAATGACAAAAAAATATGTGGTTTCTACCATTAATACTTTGGTCCACAATACCTCACATTGTGCAAAATTAGGAGAATGTGTGAACCAAAAGCTTCTTTGTTCCAGTGTAAGAACAGCAGGATATTGCTCTGGTCTACAGTGAATGGAAGGTGGATCTTGGTTTTCAAACTAAAACCACAGGAAGTTACTGAAGAGAGAAATTAAGAGGTTTAATATTTGAAGGGCTGAAATGCCAGGATATTTTGTCTTTTATCATAATAAAAAGGCTTGTTCTCTAAAGTAAAACATTATGAAGCAATTCATCTATTGGTGGAATCAGGTCATGTTAAACCACCTTTTCTTAATCCCTTAAATGGTGTAAGGAAAACAGCGTTCTTTTTTACATGACCTTCCAGAAAATGCTTTTGCAAAAACCCTGGAATAAACTTTTTTTTTTTAAGCGCATCTAAATGTGGTCATTGGGTTACACCAACAAAATGTATTTTTAGGGAATAGGGTTAGGTAGAAATATCTACTTATGGTAACAACTGCACATGACCGCTTTTTACATTATAATAAAGTATAAATGAAGCATGATTACAAACCATTTCTAAATGTATTTCTAACAATATAATATTTGTAAAGCAATCTGAATTTCACATCTAATTATTAACCTGGAACTTTTAATCTATTTTAGTGCATTCTCTGTGCAACCAAACGGAATTGCAAAAATAATTAATGTTTTCAAACAAGTTTCTCAAGCAACCCACATTGGCCAGCAAACAGGTAGTCCTGACAAGTACTCATGTCATTGATTGAGCCAATGTTGCTACTGTATGTTGGGCAGGTAAGAATGCTCAAACAAACAAAGCAATGTTTTAATATCGTCACAGTGTTTACACTTTTGGAGGGAATCAACCAACAAATGGCTTACTTGTAGTAACACTGCATATCAATCTGAGAAAATATTTGAACATTCAAAATTTTACACACATCGCCTTTAAGTCTAAACCCTATGTGAAGCAATTCCTATCAGCAAAACTTTTGCGGTAAAACTTAACACACCGGTATTGAGAGGTATGGAGTGGTGACTTCATGCTGCACAAATGTCTGTTTTTGAAAATAAAGATTCACAGGGCACATGATTTTGTACATTCATTTGTAAAATAACGCAATATCAATAATAGCAAACAGAATCGCTAGCTCACCCCACTATACTGTGGATAACATGTTTGCCAATTGTTTGCTATCATTCATTAGCCTTATTGTATGAAAATGTGTTGTCTTCAATTGTAATTCAATGGTGCAATTGTTTCAGATCTGTACATATTTGACACTATCCTCACAAATTTCTGCACAACATCTCAAATCATCAGCTCAAACCCCAGTAAAGTCACAAGTGCAATCATGCCAAAGACGAGACTCGTGTCTTCTGCATTACAAGGTCTCCGAAAAAAACTCCAGTTCACAAGGTTACCATCCACATGTCTATTTAAATTCATTTGCTGAGTGTGAAACAGGACATTCTGAGGTGTAAATGCTTGTGTACTGTGCTGGTCCTTCATTTCACACCAATGGACTGCTGTTATGCTTTACTCATTTAACAGTAATTACAACTTTGGAACTTTTCGTTTCAGCAAAACACTTTAGCACACATTTGATTATTCCTGATAATTAGCTACAAGTACAGACAATAATGATAAATGTACTATTATTTGACATGTAACTAAATGATATTCAGTACTCATATTATTATTCAGCATTTCCTAACATTACATAAAAATCGAACCAACGTCTGAGCTCAGCAACTATGCATGACCTAATAAAAGCTTGTGTATTACAGCATGAAGGCCTTAAAAGAAGTTAAATATATAGCACCAGCTTTTTACATCTATAGATTTTCCAAATCTCAGTTCAGCATTTGCTGCAGCCACTACTAACATACTTTTTGTATTCAATATTTTGCAAACTTCCGTCACTACAGCTACTGTATATGATATCAATGATATCATGTGAAAAACCAAATTCAATGCTACCACAGATAACAACCCTTACATTTAAGACAACCCAAGTGTGTTGTGTGAAATACGCCTCAATATAGCCAACTAAATCCACCTTTGTGTTTGAAACTTGCAAATTATGTTCCAACTCCTGTCCCAGCATGCCTAGAAACACAGCCCTACAGTGACAACTGTCTTTAAATTGCTGTAATGCTTTAGAAAATTAGGGATAGGCCGTATAAAAGCCTGATGACTCATCTTCAAATGGAACACACAACACCTATATGTCCATGTATTAGAACATCAGAGAGAACAAGGAGCACCCAGGCAATCTCTAGAAACCTAAACCTGGCAAATCATGGGTCTCATTGAATCACAGTGCTTTACCTACATTTTTGCTAAATATTTTTTTACCTGGCTAGATATCGCTGCACTTTCCTGGTGTTAATTGATTATTCAATTATTAATTATCCAATTATTAATTATCCAATTATTGAGATGCTACAGCAATAATTACTTTTATTGTCTTTTATACAAATCATGTGTAAAAGGGCAGATTAGTTCATACACACATACTTTTCAATCTGTTCCTAACACAATGCTATCTTACGACATTAAAACACTTTTTCTATATTGTATGATTTTTAACACAATACATTTTAGAATTTGCATTATATTTACATGGTTTTGAGAGCAATCGTATTGCGTGTTAGCTCAACTGATAGACTTTTACACTTTCAACACAATCGACACGTCAGCCAAAAGTATCATGGAACCTCCATAAAATGACAATATTGCTTCAACAATTGCATTTTTTATGTTTTCTTTACATGACACTATCGGTTAGGTTTAAGGTAGGTTTTGTGGATTTAAAACTCATTAAAGCATTCACATTAAAAACCTCATCTGTTTATCTTATCACATTTGCTTCTATGACACTAACGGTTAGGTTTAAGGTACAGGGTAGGGAGGTAGGTTTTGCTGATTTAAAACTCATTTAAGCATTCACATTACAAACCTCATCTGTTTGGAAGAAAATAAACCCTCTTTCTGTGCCGCACAGTGGACATTTCTCTCAGAACTGTGATATGTGAACCACATCAGTTGCAGAACTAAAGTAGCCAAACTGGAGTCCGTGGGTGAATGGGGGTCCCATGACACCCGATCGAAAGGGGACGATGAAGACAAGTGTTGGCCCAATGGCGAGAATGACCAAGGGGGAGGGCAAACAGATATGTCCCGTCCCAAACTAATGCCACTGATTAAGCCAGCTCGAACAAATTGAGCATTGTTTTGACAGCGCCACAGTGTTTTCAGGGAAATCAAATAAATGGCTGATTTATAGTTATTATATCATTGAACTAGGATAGAATAAAAGTATTCTAACCACGAAAACATCACATTCAAGACTCCAGCCATTACCTGTTTGGTGTTATACACATAAGCAATAACATCCCTCAACATAGCGAGTAAAATACTAGTCGCGATCAGTCGCGGATTCAGCCTCATCTTTAACAGCGTGTTGTGTCTAGTGAGTGCACCCTGAAGGAAACTGACCTTATTTGGCTGCATTATTATATGTCTGGATCTTTCATGATAGCGCTGTCTCCATCACTTTAATTGAGCCTTGGAATGTCACTGACATTGCATTTAACAACATCAGCTTTGAACTTGAGAATGTGTAAAATAAGTATCTGTACAAGCAAGTCATACACATTATACAAGCAAAAACTTATTTTCGCTTCATTCTGTGTATTTTGTACACAGGCACGTGCCTGGGGTCCCATTTTCACTTCATTTAATTTCGTCTCTTTTAATATCCATTCTGTTATTTACAGTCAATTGGTAATCAAAAAGATTAAAAGAAACATTATTTCTAATCATACATTGCACGGGCGAGTAAAACCACCGTTCAACTTCTCTTGTTAATGTGTGCTGCGCGCACTGAACCGTAAACACTTCTCTTAAAGAACCAGTACCAATTTAGTGCTTGTTATACATATCAATGTAAACTCAAAGTAAATCGCACAAGTGTTTATCTTTTTTTAGTTTTCAGGTTCATTATGCTTACATGTTGTCAAAAGTGTGGTGAGTAAAAACTTAAATTTACTAGCCAATGACAATTAATTCTTCAATTTGTCCATAGAGGGTTGCTAGTTGACAGCAACAGTAGCCATTAAAGGGCAACTTCCTCCGACATTTCACTCAGTGAGGGGGGGGGGGGGGGGGGGCAAATGCATTAACTGTTAAATGTGATAGCTTAACATATAGCTAAAAGCAGCAAATCCTATTGTGAAAAGTTTGTATTACCCTGTTCATGGTTGAGAAGTCCCTTTCACAGTTTACACTACTGACTGGGACCGTCAGAGCAATAGAAGCCAGCAGGCTGTTAGTCTGAGCAGACAGTCAGAACAAATATGTGTGTGATTGAGCATTAAGGCCTATATTATTTCGTTCTTTGAATTAGTTAATTATATTAATTTAAATCTTTTGATTGTTCATATTTTAATTTTTTAAAATGTTTGTATTAATAGATCCGGCTCTTCTGATATGCGAGCCGGCTCCCAACGTTCACCTACAAGAGTCGGCTCTTAGATCCGACTCGTTCGCGAACGACCGATCACTAGTGACTGGACTTTTGCTGCTTGTCAGGGAAAGGGCGTGCAGCACTTGGGCTCTTTTCTGTACTTGGACTCGGAGCAGTATCTGTACTTGGACTCGGAGCAGTAGCGCTACTCCGGGTGCTACTTACAGGAGAGCGAGTGTTGCCATCTTCACCACCCTAGGAGCGTTTAAAAAACACAGATATTTTTGTCTTCTTTTCAGGTGATTGACGCAACATATTTCCGACGCACGCTTTCTGTCCGCTGGTGGGAGTGTGTGATGGGGAGTCGACTCCAAAGAGTCGATTCCTCGACTCTGAATAGCCCCAGACTCGGGGTCGACTCCATCACAGGAATCGACTCTTAGTGTCGACTCTGTTACTGTGTCCGAAATCACTCACTTGTGAGTGTCTAATCCCTATAAAAATTATATTTTTGCAGTAAAGTCGAGTAGATTGTAAATGTTTTACATTTTGAGTGTATTACTATTTGTTATATGTTGAATTAATGTGACGTCATATCACGACCGTAGTCTCAAAGTCTAGTGTATCCGCGTCAATACACCATGCCAGAGAGCTGTCGTAGAAACTTTGTATTTATCCTACACGTAGCTTGTAGCTTATCTCTTTAGAAATAGATAACAGTCATAGTGACTCTAGTTTGTAATTATGCATACCTCCGTACCAGAAAACCTGGAATCGAACACCCCTATGCTCACCTGTGTGCGCGCGAACGTGGCTGTGTGTGTGTGTGTGCAGGCGTGTGTGTGCGCGCATAGGGGCGGAACTCCGCCGTGCGCGATAAAGAGAGCTGAGGAGAATAGTAAACGTGCGACCACGTAGAGACAGAAATGACATGCCGTCGTGTAAATAAGATAAATAACTTAAGGGCTATTTAGTTTGTTTAATAAAATAACAAGGTATAGACCTGTTCTATTGGAAAGTTAACCTTAAATTACTTCTGTTGTGATCTGGCGCTATATAGAAAAATATAATTAACTTTACCTTCAAGGGGGGGGCGGAGGGTGCCGTTGGGGGGGGGGGGGGGGGGGGGTGTGGGGCGGGGCGCCCCCCTAATATAATGGCAGGGGAAACACTGTCACTTGTTAATTTTGGCAGGCCCAAATGTAAATGGGCATCTCTGCTGGTAATTAATGAGTCCATACTTTTTCAGTGATACACACACTAAACACTGCAGATACTGCACTTTTACACCAACTCAGAAATTGCTGTAACACAACATAAGCATGTGCGTGCAACCACACACACAAACACACTTGCTACAGCCTTGCTTACATTAAAGCTTGTTCTTCCAGCTCAACTTACAAGCCAGAGGCATGAGCATACTTAGCAGAGAGGCAGAATTCATCTCTTTCCTCCACAGATGAGAAAGTTTTTTTTTTTTAAGTATTCCATGTTAAAAGCATCAAAGTCAGGAGGTCAAGCATAAATTTGGGTGTGTATGTTTAATGTTACTGTGTGTGCAGGAGGTGTTATTTACTTCTGAGGGTTCGGGGCTCTTGAGTGGACTAGACGACTGGCTGAAGACAGATGAAGTTTGTCCAGTGAAGCTCTGAATATAAAAAAGAAAAACAATAAAATCAGGAGTTCTTGTGGGAAGCCAAAAAAGCAGAGTACAACAGGAATGATTGTACAAATGACCGATATTTCACAAGGTTCATAATTAAAAAGGTTGACTGGTTCTCTTGTGCAATGTGGTCCAAAAATTATAAGTAACGAATAAAACCACTGTATTATGCACATATTTCATATCAAAACCTGTCTGACATAATCTCAGATGATGCAACCTCAGATGATGTAATGGAGGGAGTTTTTGAGTGCATTAATTAAACTTAGTTCAGTCGGTGAGAGAATTACGTCATTCTCTTCTTCTCTTTAATTTTGTTATCTGTTACACCGATAAGCCACAAAATTAAATCCACCTGCATAATTTTGTGTAGGTCCCCCCTGTGTGCTGACAAAACACCACCAACCCGAATCGCAATAGCATTCTGAGATGCTATGCTTCTCACCACAATTGTACATAGAGTGATTATTGGAGTTACCATATACTTTATCAGTTTGAACCAGTATGGCCATTCTCTGTTGACCTCTCTCATCAGCAAGGTGTTTCCCGTCCACAGAACTGCAGCTCACTGGATGTTTTTTGTTTTTGGGACCATTCGGAGTAAATTCTAGAGACTGTTGTGCATGAAAATCCAAGGAGATCAGCAGTTACAGAAATACTCAAACCAGCCCATCTGGCACCAACAATCATCCATGGTATTATCTAATCAGCCAATCATGTGGCAGCCGTGCAGTACATAAAACCATGCAGATATGGGACAGGAGCTTCAGTTTATGTTCTGCCATCAACCATCAGAATGGGGGAAAAATTTATCTCACTGATTTGGACAGTGTCATGATTTGTTGGTGCCAGAGATAGGCTGGTTTGAGTATTTCTGTAACTGCTGATCTCCCGGGATTTTCACACACATCTGTCTCTAGAATTTACTCAGAATGGTCCCGAAAACATTCAGTGAGCTGCAGTTATGCAGATGGAAATATGTTGTTGATGAGAGGTCAACAGAGAATGGCCAGACTTGTTTGAACTGACAAAGTTTACGGTAACTCACGTAACTGCTCTTTACAATTGTGGTGAGAAGAATATAATCTCAGAATGCTATTCTGAGATGCAGGTATGAGGGGGACCTACACAATATTAGGCAGGTGGTTTTAATGTTGTGGCTGATCGGTGAAGATCTTATTTCTAAAGGTACGTGGGAGGAAAGGTAAATACTTTATAATTAAATTTATTGGTAACATGATCAAACATCATTACCTTTCACTATAAATTATGATGGATTATTTATGCCAATTTAAACTATCCAATTGTAGAGTATACATAGTGCATTACAAATAATGTATTATACAGTTTAAAAATCATGAAACTGATACATATTTTCCATATATTAATATTTGAATATCCATGCCCTATTGGCCTGTTAAACATTAAATAACTGGTGAATCTGGGTAAGCATAATTCAGTTAAAGTGGGGAAACTAGTAAAGTGGGAAAACTTGATGCCTTTTATTTAACTTGTCTTCCTTTTTCCTCAGTAAAGCATAGTAGAGATCTTTAGCTAAGCCATTTAAAAATGTTATTTGTGAGGGGGCAAAGCCATGACACATCATCATACTGTATTTTAAAACAACAAAATAACAACTTATCATAAAGAGTCCCACTTTAACTGTATTCTCCCTACATATTATAGAAGTCATGATAAAGTAGGGCAAAAAGTATACTGCAGTGTGAATTTACATAATACAGTCAATTCTAATGTACTTAATGTGTAATTACTGTGGGGATGCTTGTAATGTCACAGTAACGGTTGTTATTACGATATCAATAATGTCATACTATTTATAGTTTAGCAACTATGTAAAACGTGTAATTTGCACTGTAAACGGAAAAGGCAACAAAGTCCACAATAATGTCATAATGTGCAAATGAACACTCACTACTTGTCTGTAGGCTTCAGTCTCGTCGAGGCTGCTGACGCTCACCGGCCGTATGTTTTGAATGTACATCGGTGAGACGACGCGCGGCGCCTGACTCATGTACACGTACGACTCCGCCGGCCGCTGCTGTACGGGCACCAGGTAACGTGCGCCCCCATACATCACATTTCCATCCACCACCTGAGAGCCCCCGTACATCACATTTCCGTTCACCCCATGCGAGCTCCCGTACACCACATTTCCGTCCACCCCATGCGAGCTCCCGTACACCACATTTCCGTTCACCGCATGTGCGCCCCCGTACACCACATTTCCGTCCACCGCGCTGTTAAAGTACTGGACTGGCTGTAGCTGAGCTCCCGTGAGATTCACCGTCCGGTACGTCGTCGTGCCTTCGTCCATCGTAGCCGGAGTGTGTGACAAGAACGTCGGAGTGCTCTGTTCCGCGACGTTCACGGTTTTGAGAGTCGTCACGCTTTGGGTGTAGGGAAGAGTCATGCTTTCGGTCGTGTTAAGTCCAGAAGTTAAAAAAGAAATAACATTGATGTTGGAATTGGTTGTGTATGGGCTTATTTGGACACGCGCCGCAGCTGAACTCCAGAAGTGAAGTTGTGTAAATGAGAGGCGGTCTTTATACAGTTACTCCTCTCTCGTAGCTAAAATGTCTGATAGGAAGCTACAGGCCAGGGCGGAGGTGACGAATAACTATCGTTTTCTACCTGTTCACTGTGGCTGTTGCTCAAAACCTAGTGAGTTAAATACATAGACAACATTGTGGGCATCAGGCTACATGTGCTAACACATACAAGAGGCTAGTTAGACACCGTTTAAGGGTTTAAAACCTGGCATAAAAAGTTTTAATAAAAATACAAAGCAAAAACAATGTTAAACCCACATGTACTTGGGTGCATTATCATATGTGCTTGAGTGCTTTTTTTCCTCATTATATGATTCAGGTAAATATAGCCTCATAGGGAGTTACCCAAGTCAATTCACATGGTAAAAAGTACTCTTTCTTCTTTGGCACTTTAGCAGTGTCAGAAATTAACTTGCCCTCTTCATTTGATTTCTTGGAGCATTTACACCTTTATAGGGGCGATTGTTTTCTAAAATATATACTTAAAATCAAACTTTTAGGTTCATGCTTCCATTTAACCAGTTCATTAACAAGACACACACAAAAAAAAATGGTGAATTCATTATGAGGGCATTTTTTTGCCCCAACATTTAAATTATTTTTTTATTTCTGGCCCCGATACAAATGTCAGTAGCTGATAATTTTGTTTTTACTACATATTTAGGGATACTGCACCAGTAGAACCTATAACGTTATCGTTTTTAGCAAGCGTGAGTTGCTCTGAGACATGAGCACCTACTTAAAGCTAAATACAACTGAAGGAGAACTAAAATCAACCAACATTCAGTGAACATTTTTTTTATTGTCAGGGTGCAGTTACATGTGACAAAGCAAAAGAAAAAAAAAAAACACTAAAAGGGCATTCTTAATACAACTTATAATTTTCAACTTACTCAACATTGTGCAGTCTGAACATTCATCTTGTTGTACATTTTATGACCTACATTTAAAAATAAATTAATTTCTAACAAACTCAAAGTACTTCTACTGAACTGTATATTCATTTAGAAATACAAATGTAAATTAAATATCCTCTGAATAAAAAAAAAATCATTGAAGATCTTCAAAGAAAAATAACAATAAAATGAATAAAATAGTGAGAGAACATAATAGCAGATAATGTGAGGTTCTCGACCTTGATCTGGGAGTGGCTCGAAGTACATAAAAGCGAAAATACTGGCACATGAATTAATGTGTTTTTTTGTCTTTGCTACACATGGGAATAAGCATTTTTTTAAGTTAACCAGAGAAGAACATCATGCACCATGCTGTAGTCACCAATCCAGCAAAAACCAAAGTTTGAGAAAAAAACTAGAACAGGAGAACACCAAATTAACCTCAACCCCTTAATTATATAAATAACAGTTTGCCCATATAACTAAAGGGATAGTTTACCCAAAAATGAAAATTCATCATTTATTCACACGCATGTTGTTTCAACCCAAAGTAGGGCGGTCGACAGGGCTGAGAAACGAAATTCTTTTCTTTTTTTTTTACTTTAATACTACCATAATTAAAATTACATTTGCTTTAATTTGAATTTTAAAGAAATTGTTTCAGTAAGGAAATAAAAGCAACAACGTCAGTGAGTGATCACCAGATTCGTGGCTTGTGGACTTCGAACTCCTTACCAATTAAACTTCTTTCAACAAGCAATGAGTTTTAAAACACATTGCTTATGCAGAGAGACACTAAAAACAAACCAAGATGCAACCGTCAAAGACCTCCTAAGGGTCATTCACACCAAACAAATTGAGTCAGTCGGTGCCGTTTTTCAATGAAGTAAACATGCGCTAGACGGACGTCTCTCACTGATTTTTTTCAGTGTCTAGTGAACGAACAATGCGTATTTTAGATGGGTGTTAGGTTAAAAAGAGAACTGAAACCTTTAAAAACGCCTTAAGTGTCACCTACGTTTTGACACATTTGTTGCGCGGCATCTAGCTTTTTCTAGCGCAAGAATGCGATCGGTCTGAACAGTCCAAAAGGTCATCGTAAATGTTTGGCACACATTCAAAATTTAAACGCACCATTTAAGCATTCCAATGTGCATTTTTTCCCTTCTAAAAGTTTACGAATATTTGCATTTTATATTATTATATTAATTTGACAGCTTTATAGGGCAGAATGCCAGCCTAAGTCACCAAGTACTTTCGTTGCATGGAAAAGGATGGAATTAAAGCAAGTAGTGACTGATGCTGTACTTCTACTTAACATCTGTCGCGTTTCAAGGTAGATAGTCAAACAGGTTTGGAACAAGAGTTACAGACACATTTGTAAATGTTTGGGTGAGCCATTTCTTTATGAAAACACTTAAGACATAATGTTTGCTTAGAAGTGTACAATAAAGTATGTTTTACTTATGAGCCTGTTACAAGTTATGAACAATGGTGCAAAATAAATATATATAATTCTTTGATTTGTTCAGCACAATACAAGGCAGAAACAGATCAGAAGGCATACATATCAAAGCAAGAACTGATAAGGCTTGAAATATAGATGACAAACAGATATATATATATATATATATATATATATATATATATATATATATATATATAACTGTACTTTACCAATATTAATAATAATGTGTCACTTTTAGAAACTCAGCAACAACAGCACATTTCTGTTTCAATACATGCGGTCTTTGGCAATGAGGCGAGCACCCCAAATGCAACCCACCCTGTTTTTCACATAGTCTGATTTAAAATATAAAACTCTGTATATGCTAATATTTTAATCTTTAAACAGGTACTTGGAAATTGGAGTTCAAGCTCAGCACAAACTATTATTACAGACTTTTTGAATATAAGGGGGGAAACACTGAGCACACGTGTTCAAAGGATTCAACAATTTATGATTTGAAGCATGGACAACCAATCATGTCTGCACTGTGTGCATAACACAAAAAGGCATTCCTGTTATTGATGCCATAACTAATGAATACCATTGTAATTTAAAAGCTTTTATGCAAAATTTGGAGCATGTTGACCTCAAATATTTCTAGGAGTTCTGATATGAAACAGCCTCTGCATATTTCCACTTACAGCATTCAGTTAAACACTAAACTCCTACATTTCCATCCGTTGGACAAGTCCTCAGAAACATTCGTTACAATGCTATGCACAAAAAGCCAGTGGCAAGAAACAATGCCTGGTGGTTCCCATTTTAACCTATAGCCTTTTGCCTCAAATGTACACCTGTGTGGCTACAGGCTGGCCAAGTGTACATTATTGTAACTCTACCTGTCATCAGAGCATGGTGCTGACGGACAATAGCTGCCAGGATTGAAAAATCAAGCATATAGGTGCAAAAAGGAGTGTCGTAAAATATTAAATATGTACAAATACAAACGAGGACGAAAATTAAACAAGTTCTTAAATAAACATACAGGTGAGTGATGGAGATGTGATGGTGAACACTTAATGACCGAAGCCTCACATACATGCACCTGCACATAGTCTAGACTAGCGAGTCACAGACTTACTCAGCTACAATGGAAGCTTCTTCAGCTGCTCAAATGTGATAAAGAACTGAAATATAAGTCAAGGATAACAGGTATATTGTATTTGGGTTAAGTGTAATTCACTCACACACACACACACACACACACACACACACACACACACACACACACACACACACACAATGCCGTTTAAACAAGTTTTCACAAGTTTACTGGGCACTTGTTGGCTGCTTTTCTTTCACCATCTGTTCCAACTTGAACATTTCAATTCATCTTTTACTTTTACATTCAAATATTTGAACATAAGCCTATAGCGCTCATTAAAAACAAATTAATCCCAAACTTGACAGTACGGCAAAAATGTATTTGGGTAACTTTTGCTGTCAAATGAAATTAACTTCCACAAATTGATCAGTATAAGCAAAATCATCAAGATTTTTTAATGACTACTGTGAGACTCGCACTAATCAAACTTCTTGTTGCAGTGCTGATCTCTAGTGGTTGAGCTATGCAAACAACAAAAAGAAGGAAACAATTTTAAATGCAACGTTAACGAACAGATATTTAATTGCTTAAGGATACAATTATATTCCAAGGCCCCAGACGCAGCCAGTTGGGCCAGAAGCCTTTATAAAGGGCAAAGAAACCCTCATTTCTCCAGGTCTGCATGAGCCCATCCAGGGTACCTTTGTACATAGGGTTACCAGCAAGCATGCGCTGGTTAATCATAGGTGTCCTCACAACGTCCACTGGGTTGGAGGGCAGAGCCCCTGCCAGACCACACGAAACTGGAACTGAACAAACAAACAATATGGGTCACACTCATTATGAGGTCAATGTTGCAACAGTATTTAAAAAAAAAAAAAAAAAAACTCCCTCCATCAGTAAGCACGAATACATGCACAATCTTGTAAGATCTGACAATGTGTAAGGTCATATAATTGACTGAAACATTTTCTTATCAGGTTAAGGTCATAAATGGCTCGAGAATAAACTGATCGACACCCGATTTCACGCTGAATGTCATCACCTTTACAGTCTCCAACTACGTTTCCATCAAAGGATTTTTTGTGCAAAAAGATTTAGCGCATCAAAAATAAGCTAAATGGAAACGCACATTATCGCTAAAATGTCACAAATGTTGACATAAAATTTTTCCATATAACTAAAGCGCATAAACTATGTCGATACATCAAATGTCGTGAAATTTTTTTGGAAACAGTTGTCGATAAAATTGGCATTAGCGCAAATATGTAGTGTCGCATGACAGAGTTTGCCCCAATCATTAGCCTGTGTTATCATGACACCAGTATTGAAAGCCAATTTATTGTACGCGATTATGGATTAATCTTTACGGCATATAGATCTGATGCTGCAAACACATCTGTGTCATGACACTTTCAGGAGTGCCAACACAAATATCTGTGTAAGTTGAACAAATGAATGGCCATGGTTTGCGATTATTTTAATTGCAGTATCCATCCATTTATTTATTAAAATTTATTTTTCACACCATTCAAAATAATAGACGGCAGTCATGGAATTAGCCCACAAAACATAAAACACATAATTTCTGTGCACAAAGATGCTTTAAATTAAGAATAATTACACAAAACTAGGTGAAAAGCTTCAGCGTGCTTTTTTGTTTTTGGAACACTTACAGCCCAATTCTATTAAATTATTTAGTTTACTTTTGAAAAATGCCAGCAAAATCCCCTGTATTAAATTAAATAAATTACCAAACGAAAAAAGCATTAAATTAAAAAAATGAATTACCAAATGGAAAAATATATATTTTTAGACCTATATATGCCTTTTCTTTTCTCAAACTTAAATTAGACTTACCCTATTCTGTAGATGAATAAAGTCGGCTGATGACATTCTCAGAATGTTCTGCAAGACTATAAACTATCAGAACTATTTTCCAATGCTGAGTTCAATTTCAGAAAACAAGCTTTTGAACATTTTAAAACATTTAAATATTTTAAGTCAAACCCTCTATACCTTGGATTGCATTTACTTCTTCAGAAAATATACATTTCCATTATGAAGCTAAAATAAATTCTAGATGATAATAGAGTTCAGTTGGTCGTTAAAAGTTACTGGAGAAATATGGGGGACATAATGCAGTTGTGCTGGCGATGCTTTTGATTAGATGATTGTTCAAAATACTGAATATCAGGAATGTATCATATGTAAACCCTGATATTACACCACATAATTTCTTTTTTTTTAATAGCTTATGAATGGTTCTTATACTGAGACAAAGTTTCCTCCGCTACTTTTGCCGAAAGGGCCATGACGATACGCTTTCGGGTCTGAACCGGTGCCAACCTGCGATAGGTGCAACATCAGGACCAATATTACTGTCCTATCAGAAGGGCAACTGTTCCCTTTTGATTGCAATTCCTCATCTTCTGATTTCTTTTATTTGAGAAATTTAAATGATAGTAAACTGGCTAATTTTAATAAATCGTTTTAATACTCTTCACATTTTACCAAAACTTTGAAGGAAAAACATTAGGGGCATCTAGCAGGTGACTTAGCAATAAACACACATTTCTGAATGGAAATGCTTCAGGGCAGATTTCTTGCAGATTTCTAAGTGTTTTTTTAGGCATGACGTCATCACGCACACCATTTTTATCAATAAAAGGCCATTTGAATGGAAACGGGCAGAAGGCAGCAAATGTCGCAATTTTTTTTTTTTGCATTTTCACATTGTCGATAACAAAAGAGCAAAAGGTGGATGGAAACTACGCTATTGTTACGGGCTTATCCAATGTGCAAAATAGCTGTGCACATGCCTCTACTTTTGGAAACCAATAGCAAAGAAAACTAGTTTTCTTTCACTATTGGAAACTTAAATTAGCAGAAGTATCATTATGTGAAACACTCAGTAATGTACCATGACAATTTCGATTAAAATATGAATTCAATTAAATATTGTTTACAAGTCACTTAATCACTTAATTTCAGCAATTTTGTGTACATTTGCAGCCATTCATTGTATTCAGCAGTATATCGCTATCTGCTACCCTGCTCTCTAGAAATCAGTATTGTACATTGAAAAATCCACACTGGCTGAACCCAGTTGGGTATCTAATTACACTAAAACAGGGACCAAATTTTATGTTAACACCAAGTACTGGTCTAGAAAAGCTCACATGAAATGTGTGAAGATTGTGTCTCCCATCAGCCCTGAATGAATCAGGTGCTTTTTGGCGATGTCATAGACCGGTAGCTCCACACCCACCACAATGGCCGCTCTTTGTGCTGTGGGAATGACACCCTGAAATAAAAATATTGATTAATGCTAAAGCTTAGAAATGTTGACAGCTTCTAGTTTTCATAAGTTGAAATGCAAATGAGAAATTCTGACTAAACATGCATGTATTTTTGTCATCACTGGTTTATACTGAATATTTAATTTTAATTTCACATACCTTTAACACATCAGTAGGATTTGCCAAAGAGGATGACAAAACACCAGAAACTACACCACAGAACACATTAATCACCATGGTCTCATCTGCAAAGATGACAGCAGCCATTAGACTCAAATGCAATTCAAGTTTTATTAAAGATTCACAGAGACGGAACCTGGGTAGCTCAGCGAGTATTGACGCTGACTACCACCCAGCTGCGAGTTGGAATCCAGGAAATGCAGAGTGACTCCAGCCAGGTCTCCTAAGCAACCAAATTGGCCTGGTTGATAGGGTGGGTAGTCACATGGGGTAACCTCCTCGTGGTACCGATTAGGGGTTCTCACTTTCAATGGGGCACATATCAAGTTGTGTGTGGATCGCGGAGAGTAGCATGAGCCTCCACATGCTGGGAGTCTCCGTGGTGTCAAGCAAAGTGAGCCATGTGATAAAATGCGCGGATTGACCATCTCAGAAGCGGAGGCAACTGAGACTTGTCTAATATCACCTGGATTGAGGTGAGTAACCGCGCCACCACGAGGACCTACACCCATTGCCAAAAGTATTGGCAGTGACGTACATTTTGTGTTACGCAAGTTTTCTGCTTTAGTTGTTGTGGTGTTGATTCACATTGTTTCTAGATTATTGTGCAGAGTTAAATCAGAATCAGATTAAAATAATTGCAAAAAACTACATTGGCCAAAAAAAAAAAAAAAGGTAATTTATCACAAAAACCCAAATTTCAGTTTTTTTGGCCCTGGCACAAAATGACCAGATAACATCATTTCACTAATTATATCAGCAGCACCTTGGAAAGTGAACGAGTACTATTCAGGTGAAATCACTATCATTTGGATTGGATTATAAGAACAGACTGATTGCTATAAAAGGAGGGAAGAAGTGCTTCCAATCATTGTGTTCTTGTTAGCAATGGTTACCTCCTTATCAAAATGGCCTTACATGCAAGGAAATTGCTGCAAAGAATATTGCACCTGAAAGAACCGTTTACCGGATCATCAAGAACTTCAAGGAGAGAGGTTCAACTGCAGTGAAGCTTCAGGACATCCCAGAGTGTCCAGCAAGCACCAGGACCATCTCCTCCTGAAGAGTCAGCTACAGAATTGTCCTGCAAGTGCAACTTCTCCCAACGATCCAGGAGAAATTTGGTGATGATCTGTGCATTTTCCAGCATGATGGAGCACCATGTCACAAGGCAAGATTTATAATGAAGTGGCTTGGAGATCGTTACATTTCAATTTTGGATCAGTGGCCAGGCAACTTCCTGGAACTTAATCCCATAGAGAACCTGTGGTCAATCCTCAAAAGGTGAGTAAACAAACAGAAGCCCACAAATTGTGATCAACTCTGAGCACTAAGGCAAGAATGGATAGCCATCAGTCAGGATTTGGCTCAGAAGCTTATATCGAGCATGCCAGAGCGAATTGCAGAGGTTATAAGAACAAGGGTCAACACTGTAAATATATTGACTCTTTGAAAAAATAATTATTTAAAAAATAATCTACAAATACTGAAGCAGCAAACTTTGCAATTTATGTCACTGCCAATACTTTAGGCCATGGCTGTACCAAGTAGTGGGAATTGGGCATTCCAAGTTGAGAGAAAAGGGGATAAAAAAAAAAAATAAAAAAAAAAGAGATTCACAGAGACAAAAGGACAAAATGCAAGAAAGAAAGAAAGAAAGAAAGAAAGAAAGAAGCCACAAAGGGGGTATTTACACTTGGACACTTCATGTGTTTTTACTAATCAGATTGCTATTCGATTGAATAAGCATTAATTTACACATGGCCACATCAATAGCTATGTTTCCATTAGGGATGTGCGGATCATCTAATTTCAAACACGTTTAAATTAAAAGATAAGTAAATATGTGAATGGAACCACAGCTAGTGCGTGTATCCACTAAATGGATACAAATCCAATCTTCAATTCCCATGCTATATGCAAATATACTGGAGCTCACTTCATAAATATGCTAATGCCATGCAGAGTATTTATGATGTACTTATATTATTTGATTCAAAGTTACTTTTCCCAGCGCATGAGAGTCTGTGTGCACGTGTTGTATATGTTTCCCCCTCTAGGCTTGTTGTAGGAAAGATGTTCAGAAGCATCAGCTGCGCTTATTTTCAGGTGTTTAGGTGTTTCGTCAGTGATCTGCATCAAGTAAATGAAGAAAAAAAAGGTGTCTTTCCTACGACTTGCATCTATTCATTTGTTATTATTTACAGTGCAACACAAGTCCTATGGAAATCCTTGGTAACAGCTGTTTATATTTTTTATTTTTCCTATGCTGACAGAGTGCTGTTTTGGTGGACTAAAGTTTACATATGTGGCTTGAACAGCCAGATGCATTTACACTTGACTGAGCTTTGTCTGGAATGCATCTCAAACCACCTCTTGATTTGTTTGAGTGTTCAGATTCATACCAGTCTTGAATCAGTCTTGGAGGGCATGTACATCTGGGGCATTGAAATGTGCGCAAGCAATTTCCAACGAACATATTTTAAAAAATAAAAATAAACTTGCCGTAAATATGTGCACACTGTCCAGACATTCTTGTCCGAGTATGCACTCTTTTACTGGTCTGTGTGAATTGGCGACTCCAGCTGGACAAAATAATGAACTGAACAGACTGATTATGAATTCTGATTTTCATTTAAAATTAAAAAAGTATGCAGTTAAGCACTTGAAACCGTAATCGTTATCAAGCCAACAGCAGGCTTTATTATTATGTAACTTGGAGAACTTTCCTGTGTCATACAGTAAATAAAAATGCGTTTTCCTAGTTTGAGATTTTCAATCATGTCCTGAGATTAGTACAGCATTTGAATAAAGATTATCTGTATTACGATGTGCACTTGTCTTATCAGAAACCGTATTGTACAGCTGCAAACAGGTACAGCAATGCGCATCAAATGTGCTGCCTGCTCCACTTCATCCCGACCCTTTGGGCACATGTGACATTTACAGTCTTTTCTCTTACAACACATTCTCTCGTACCGTAAAAAGCAGTAATCATGTGTCTGGATTGTGAAATGCATATGGTAATTGTATGCAGATGATAATATGCATAGTAAAAACAGATGTTGTACATCAGATTTAAGGGAACTATGCACAGGTTCAGGCATACGTACGGTTTTACAAATCTGAATGGTTTTGTGCGAATGCAAAATCTGACTTTTGTGCATACACATACTTTAAGGAAGAAATCCAAGCAGAGTTTTATACATGAGGCCCCTGGTCTTTTCATGATCAGATAGCAATCCAACCAAGTGTAATTACCCCTAAAGAGTGGTTTAATTCTGAAGGATTAGCTGTCAATCATCTCTCAACATCATTACATACACATATACAATAGTGCAGAAGAGCCATGCAGTTATCAAATTAATTCACATAAATGTTAAAAAGCCCTATTTTCACGCTCTGAACGCATACTCTTTACTCTTCTATACATGTGGCTTGGCCAGTAATCACTGCCAGCTTTTTCCACCACAACGTAATTTCCCAGTGCTATTTTATTCCCAGTTGCTTAACTTTATTTCCAGATATTCATACTTGCGGTGTTTATTTTATTTTCTTGAATTTCCATTGCGACCTGCAGCGAAATTGCGCTACAATAGTGAGGTTTCCCACTTACGTAAAGCTGGGATTCCCCCAATGTACTTGAGCACATATTCAGGATATTTTTTTAACGGACGTGAAGGACAGCAGTCGATACTTTACATCGATTTGCATAAATGGCTTTAGTTTATGGTGTATGAGATTTTCGCACTGTACTCCCAGAAATGCTGAATTATTTCCACTATGTTGACAAGTTGTTGGGCTCAATCATATGACGTTTGTTTTTTAGGTCTGTTCTATGCATGCGCACTCATCCAAAACTTTCAAAAATTCTACTAATGCATTCATTGATCTCTGCTAAGAAACCCACGCGTTAAACTGCTTTCTCTTAATCCCTTAAGCGGCACAAGGAAAATGGCAGAATGCTGCTTTCTTCCAAAAAACCTGAAGTAAATGGTTTCCATAAGTGCTTGCAAACATGGTCCATGTTAACACCCCAACAGAGGTGAATGAATAGTCAGTCAGTACGTTACATGCATTTTAGAAGTTCGATTTCAGTCGGTCAAAATTAACAATAATTTTTCTTAGAAATTGGCATGCAAGCACTTTTGTCTAACTGAAAATGTACCAGCCAAATTTGAATGAAATTGGTCTAACAGATCTAGTTAAAGATATTCAGCAACAGGTTAATCAGTCCACAATTGGCCTTGGTGTTTTGCAAGTGCTTCAAAAGAAAGAGGTGCCACACAAAGTTTATTTAACAGTTCCCCAACTGACGTCCTTTCTTTAAACATTCAATTACACATTGTGTCATGTATACTTGGACAGACAGACTAGAACTTGACTACCCAAAAACCTGCAGTAGCTCGATTTTAACTGCACATGTAAACATACTGAGTGTAAGATTAGTGTTAGTCTTCTGTTCAGATTTAGCCATAGTGGTGGGAGAACAGTGGGGGGGAAAAAAAGAGAGAAATTAAAACGGATGAATTATAGAATGATAATTACAGTAATGAATGAATCCTTGATCAATGTGAGCAACAGGGTGTGTGGTCCAGCACGCACTGTTAATTTCGGCATAAGAATGGCACTGGTACCCCCTTTACCACCACGTAAAGCCTGTATCAAAATAAGCATTTGACAAAGTGGCAACATCCTTGGAACAGCATGCAGATAGAAAACAACTGAAAATGGCAAAAAAGATGCTGTCTGGATCCTAAAGAGCTAAATATACATTTAAAAAACCTGTTGGCATAGCTGTGACCTTTCTTGAAGTGGTCATCAAGTAATACAGATGGTGTTTGTGGAACAGGAGTGAAATTTAATGACACCATATCGAGATAAGGTAATGTGGAAATGTACAGTATCAGAGCACATTCTGTCTGCTTTGGCTCTCGCTGTTTGGACCGCACATTAGTGATGGTGATTACACATTGTTTTGGAGCCATGTAACAAAAAAGTCTGGTACTGAAAGAGCTGAGACCAACAAGGGATTGGTCACAATGGTCAACTAGTTTTCCCAAAAACCAACAGGTCGATTAGTTTTTCTACAATCTATATTTTTAGTTACGACTTTAGTGCTTTAATTATTGCACTTTAGCTGTTAGTTTACAGTTTGGGCAGGAAGACCCTCTCTGAAAATTATTTTAAACATCTTTAAATTAAAATCGCTTTAAAGAACCATCACCACAGCCATACACATGCAGACAAACAAATGTAGCTGTACCATGTTGTTGCTTTTTTGCCACCCACCACAAGGTTTGCATTGAAGATGGTGTGTAGTTAAATTGTCCAGTTTTTAAAACCTTGTCTCAATGAATCTGTTTTTTTAATCATCTAATGCAAGTCTGGCAGATTGCCTAAAATTGTCATTCAAGCAATCCAACAACTTGCTGATTTTAAAACTATGTAGTTTTGCACATCCCTATCTGTTACTGTGCAAAGTTTAGATACAAGTCAATTTAGAGCTCAAACGATAATGGCTAATCTTACTGTAGATTTTTTTATTCACTATATGAAAAACACCCATTGCAGAACTTTTGAAGCAGATTTTTTTATTATTATTTAGTACTCCCTTTCAGAAGAAACATATCATATTTACATATACAAAATAATACATAACATAAAATAACAATTTATAGAATCTAAAAAAAATAAGTCTTTCCTAACAAAATTACAAAACCAAAAAATTTGCAGTATCTGGAAGATGATTTTTAGAAGAATATCTCAGCTCTGTGGGTCATTTCAATGCAAATGAATGATGGACAGACCTTTGAAGCTCCAAAGAGCACATAAAGGAAACATCAATTTTAATCAATGAAGTGATCCAGTCAGTTTTGGGTGAAAACAGGCCACAATGTAACTCCTTTCACTGTACATCTTGCCAATCTCTAGGCACACTTCCTAGTGCCTGTTGCATGCGCAGAGAACTAGATAATGCTACAGAAAGTTTAATCAAGCTTGAAATCATGATTCCAAAAAGACTGATGTTAAGATTTATAGTGAAAATAGAGAAATACATTTGGTCTGTTCTCACCCAAAACCGATTGGATCGCTTCACATGACATTTATTAAACCACTGGAGTCGTATGGATTACTTTTATACTGCCTTCATTACCTTTTTGGAGTTCTGACCACCTTTCACTTGCATTGTATGGACCTACAGAACTGAAATATTCTTCTAAAATTCTTTGTGTTCAACTGAAGAAATTCATACACATCTAAGATGGCATTAGGGTGAATAAATGATGAGAGAATTAACACTTTTGGGTGAACAATCCATTAAAGAAAGCATCATTAGCAAAATGGAAACTAATAAGTGGCTAATTTAAACAAAAATAGTAATCGACTTGATCGAATAGTGATATGCCAAAGTATATGTTGGTGTTCTGCATTGCTGATTGCTTCGTGCACAGTATGCCTGATGTTAATTTCTTCATTAGCCCAGTTGACAAGGAGTGTCCATGTGCGGCCCATATTTTCTTGACATGGAGAGTTCTCGTATGTGCCCATCGTAATTTGTACTAAAAGAGCAGTTATAGTGTGCATGCATCAAATGTGTTCATATCCATTCACCGTCAAAAGAGTATACTTTGAAAGGCAACGCAGTCGATTGGGCATGATCATGTACCGGGCCTTAACACTTATAGATTCATGATTCTAATAGCATCTGGTGTTGGCATGTTGCTAATGTCATGACTTAAACCTCCAATGAGCACAAAAATAAATAACATACAAATATTGAAAGTAATATTATTATCATCTAAAGACACTTTCAGTATTGAATAAAATGTACTTCGGTGAAGTGTAAATGCAATGCTAACATTTTTGGCAAAAACAAGGCATCTCGGAAGATACTTTTTGTTTGGAACAGCGCAAATATCAGTAGTGCAGCTATGAGCTAAAATTGCCAGCACACTCCATTTTGATTAGATGTTTGCAAACACCAAGGACTATTTTCGTGACTATGCTAGAAAATTACGCTTGGGATGCATAATTTTTACAGGAAAAAAGCATAATGCACTTTTTGGCACTTCATTAACGTATAATGCATCTACAGATTGTGCACATACAACCACAGATTACACAAGCACTCCCAGCCACGGTCACTTGCACTTTGTGCTGGCATTAAAATTGCACTTAGAATTTGCATCTAGCCCATGTAACTACTAAATTCTTATGATTAGTCTATTTTATATCGATGTTGCTTGACAGAGAATAGAATATTTAATAGGAAGAAGATGGTGCAATAACCAGAGAAAAACGTCTGAATTAATTTGCACTTGAGACAGCCCAATAGCACTTTGTGTGCATGATTTCACCAGACCAACTGCACCTAGACTTAGCGCATGCTTGCACAAAAACATCAAAACTTCATGGCCATGCCCACTGACTTTTTTTGCACATGACAAATTGCTTAGGGCTGCGCTTAAGGCATAGTGCTTTTAATAGGATCCAAAGTGTTAATAACTGACATGCACCTACATAACTCATTGCATTAATGCATTGTACCTACAACACTGATTCAGTCAATCACTAATACCAATGTCATTGGGGTCATTATATAGAACAATGAAATAAATGTTTTATATGGAATTTAATAACATATCCATCCTTTTCCTGAACATGGAAGTGTTCCACGATTAATAACAGATGCCAATTTTTATTTCTCCAGTGTTTTCATTCGCATCGGCATAAGTTCTTAATGGACAATGTGATGTTTTGTTTAGCGTATTAAATTCACAAAAATTGTACCGATACTTTAGAGTGGCAATGACCATTTTTTAAAAAGTTCCACATTCATCAGTTTAGGGAGTGGGTGAATAACGTGAAGCTATGAACTGAGGTTAGTTACGTTGATATCATTAATTACTTTGAGTTATGACAGTCAGCAACTGCACAAGTTGAGCCTAAACAAATTTTTACTCCAACTAACACTTAAAATGGTTATTAGATTGGATGGTTGTTAAAATGGTTATTTGTTAAAATGGTTATTTTCTTACGGAAAAACTACCAAGAACCAGAAAACAGTTTTGCGGCAGTTAGAATCATAATGGTGCTACCCAGTGGTTAATCAGGAAAACTGTGGATATGTGCAAACATTTTGTGGAGGTCTGTGGTGCAATGTTTGATTCGTCAGAAGACACTAACATAAGATAAAACTATTCCAGGCATTGCTCTGTGTTTCTGTTCAACCAAATTATAGATATGTTGGATGGAGAAGAAACAACAGTATGATCAAAAAAATTCTCTCTAAACTCACCTTCAGGATGACTAACAAACAGTTTCTTTAGTGTGTTGTATGTACCAATCTTGATTGTCCCATATGAAGCCTGACGAAGCAGTGCGGGGGAAATCCTGAGAAAGATGTACACAGTTTCAAGGCCATAGTTTACATCTATTTAACAATTATATCAGTTAAATATTTAAGGATAACTATGTATAATTATTTCATCATTATATATAGAATTATTGTTATATGAGGGGCTTTCTCAGCAAATATTTGTATATGTGATTAATTAATCGGGACACCATGTAATTAAATT